>JAJOOS010028649.1:0-14078 GCA_029582725.1 Solanum chiquidenum | reverse complement strand
TCCCAGAAATAAAAACCGACCTCTTGATGTCGGTATTAAATACCGACCTCATGAGGTCGGTATTTTATATTATTTTATTTTTCATACTATTTAATTTTTACCGACATACGGAAGTCGGTATTATTTAATTGTGAAAAAATAAAATATTGTTATTTATTTATTTGTTTAATACCGACATCAAGAAGTCGGTTTTCATTTTTTCCGGGAAAAATTCCAACCTCCAGAGGTCGGAATTTGGTTTTCCCGCTTTATTTTGCATAAAAACCGACTACTTGTAAATACCGACCTTCGGAGGTCGGAAATTACCGACCTCCATTTGAGGTCGGAAATTTTTAGGTCGGTATTCACTGTATTTTTAGTAGTGTCAGCTGAAGAATAACAAGATTCTTAAGCCTACCAATGGCATTAGAAATAGAGACTGAAAATTGATTAGCCAAGAAATCAATGCGTACTAAGCAATTTGTCAATTCTCTTGGGGTAGTTACTGACAACTGGTTTCCATAGAGGTAGATCACACAGCCTCTGAAGCTTTCCTATTTCCACTGGAATTCTTTTGGAGAGCATGTTATGGATTAGGTACAAATCTTCCAAGTTAGTCAAGTTTCCTGTTTGAGGCAGTATATTTCCAGTAAAGTTGTTATTGTTGAAATTGAGGCATGTGAAACTTTCTAGCCTGTCGAAGCCTCATGGAAGCATTCCTCCAAAGTTGTTACTGGAGAGATCCAGTAGTCGTAGGGACGTGTGCAGTTTAGTAGCTCCAAGGGGAAATTCCTCGATGTATTATTCTTAGCCAGAATAAGTAGGCTTAAAGCTTGAACCGTGAAACAAAAGTTGCTTAAAATGCTTCATGTTAAAAAGTTGTCAGAGAGAGCTAAACTCTCAAGATTCTTTCACGTTATCAAACATAAGAATAGTTTTTGAAAAGCAGGCTGCATGGCTAAGGCCCTAAGATAGAAGAAAGCAACAAGATAAAAATACGAGAACAACATGTCCTGATTAGAGTTCAAACAACTGTGCAATTCTGAATGGCTAAAACTTAACTATATATGACACTTGTAATAGTTGTCCAATAAAAGCATGAACAGGTTGGATTTCAATAGAAATGTATAGCTCTAAACAAGTGCTCTGCATTAACTTTCAGAAATAAGACTACTCTCCAAGAAACACTCTTCTGACACTTGCACATAAAAATGATATCTTATCATCACAAATTTTTGAGTCAGCAATACCTGTGGATCGGGAGCTGCGACAGGGGCAGAATCAACAATACAACCCTTAATCCTTCTCATTAAAGCATGATCTTGTTTCTGAAACTTTTCCAAAATGACACCATAACTGTAAAGCCAAGAGAATAAAAGAAGTCAATCAATAATTATCAAGCTAGTATTAAGGAAAATGTAAATAGTTATGTTTCTGTTCTCTTCCTAGACTAATGAGTATCATCAAGAACTCACGTTAACCATCAAGTATTGCTGAAAGTGTGGAAGACCAAGTTCTTTCCATGCTCTTCTTCCAACCAATCAGCTAGATGATTCACAAGCATTTCAATATCTTGCTCTGCCTTTCCCCCGACTTGATAGCTTAGAATCTCAAACATTGGGAAAGTAAATGTAATGACATGATATCCTCTTGGTGCATACCACTCTGCATATCTCTTAAGATGCTTTTGCTTTGCACCTAACCATCCCAACAATACTACCAGAGTGGTAGACTTTAATGGTGAAGAATCAGAATTACGTGATGCATTTGGCTCAGGTAAGTGCCATGTATACAACACCTCGGAAGGTGAAGAAGGAAGTGTATATGTATATGTGGAGGGATTAGCAGAGTTGGGCAATGCTGCTGATTGATAAGAGTTGAGCAACAGAGAAGAAGTAGGAAAATGAAGGGTTGAAAGAGAAGTAAAAGTGGTGTTATTTAGAATAGGCAGGGGAACATGTATTGTGGTGAGGTATGAGGAGAAATGGGGTAGCTTAGAAATAGATATGTGAGAGACCCAAGCTGTTATCTTTTCCTTTTCTTGGGAATTGTTGTGTAATGACTTAGATGACTAGAATTTTTCATGAAGATCAGTAGATACAAAAGCTATAGCAACTGCAGATGCTGCAACTATAGGTCTTTGGAGGATTCCAGACAAGTAAGCCATGATGATATATTTGTTTTACCGGTGAAGAGAAAGAAGACACACCTCAGAAATTGGGCTGCCAATATAGATGAACTATAATGACAGCCCCACAAGCAAGACTATATAGCTGTCAAATTTTGTGCTGTCACAAAAACGCACGAGATTAATTAATTAGAAGACAAGACCCAATATAATACGGAAAAGGTCAAAGTAAACGCATGCTTGAACCTTGTTCACAAATACACATGCTAACAAGACAGAATATTCCAACATAATTCAATCAAACTCCCTTTTCTTACCCTAATGTTGATTTTCATCTAATTAACAATTGGTCAGAACTCAAAACTCAAAACTCAAAAAGGGAAAACGGAAAAGATAGACGTTGAGCGTCTGGTTTGTTTTTATGGAAAAAAATAGGTTTGACCCATCCATCATGAGGGTGGGCGGACCGACCTCTCAAATAAACAAACATAAGCATTATAGATTGATTGTAAGAGGAACATACTTGAGAGACGAATAAAAAGTATCTTCTTCTTTCTTCTTCTGATAAGGAAAAAGGAAAAAATAGACGAGTCTTATATTTATATTTCTTGGTAAGATTTCCCACCTTGCTTTTCCGGAATAAGAGACCACTTTTGATTTTTTTTTCAATTTCAAAATTGCTCCTTTCCCCATTATTTTACTTTACTAAATTATCTCTCCTATAAAATACGAATATACTGCACTACATAATTTTTTTAAGAAAAAAATAACATGTTCTACCTAACTTATACGATCTATTTATCATTCATACATCTATTCTTAATAAACAATTCTTTTTTTAAAAATTCGTAGCTAACATTTTATTTGGTAGCAATTACCTCTCAACTAAAATCAACCCTACGTGCAAAACTCAAGCGCTATCATTCAATCCAACAAAATCCAAGCATTGTCATCCTCCAACCATCGTCGTCACCGATAAACTGGGTTTTGGCTCCACCGTTCGAACTAAAAATCAACCATGCAATTGCCTAACTACAAAACCTAAGTGTTGTCATCCAACCTTGCAAAACACAAATATCCTCATCCTTCTACCAACCACCACCATCATCGACTATTTGGGTCTTGGATCCACCACCTATACCTCCTCCACACACATCACTGTAGGGAGAAGACGTGATAATTTAGGGAAATTGGGATCTACATCGAAAAGTATAATGTATGAGATTTGGATTTTTCTTTCTTTATCGATGGGTGGTGAATTGGATATTTGTTCTCATACTCTTCCAGTTCTTACTCTGTATCACTAGTTGGATGAATCATACTTCTAAAATCGAAATACATTGTATGAGATTGGGGTCCTAGGATACAATGTGTCTAGTAAATTGAAAATAGTGACATACAATTTGGTGATGATTGAGGTGGTTTCGAGTGATGGATACAAGTGTATTTCGTAAAATATAAGTTCGATACATTAATATACAATAATATACAAGTGTGTGCACACACAATATATATATCATTTATATGTTGTATGCATCTTCAATGGTGGACAATTGTATGTTGTATTTTTGTATAGATCTACATCACCATCTTGTTCTTTTTATATATCTTCATTGTATTTCATTATATGCAAGAGAGACTAGAATATGATGCACGAGCACATACAATCTATTGTTACTATATGTGTTGAGACATCAAAATTAAGTGAAAAAATATAACCTATTGTGATTGTTGTAACACCCCACCCACATAGAATGTTTAAATTAACTTGTGCCTTTGGGGAAAGTCTAAGAGTTCTCAATGTCCTAAGAAGGATGCGTTATGACCATTTTAACTCACACAATGGTTGTATTTTAAATTTTGAAGTCAAGCGAGTGGTAAAATAAAAGTCAGCAAATAATCACAGGTTACTTTCCTAAAATTTCTGAAATTTGAATCTATCCCAATATATAAATGTTAGTGGGCCCAAAACTTATCAAATCAAAGGTCTACGAGTCTAGTTTCCAACGAACTTAACTATTTGTCCATACAACTTCAAAATATAAAGATATTCACGTTTCTGTGAGACTATATAAACAAACTCATGAAGTGGAACCCAAGGTCGGTGGAGGCCTTTACAGACCTCACCTTCTTCATTTAAAAATCATTTCTCTCATCTTAAGCCCAGAAAAATATATGATAGAACAAATTTGAGATCCTCCTTTTATATCCATGATTTCGGCATAAAAGCTTCACAAAAGTTATTCTACAGCCCGAACTCATCGTTTTGATATAGTTTCTCTATAGATTGTGGCAGCGGGGGCTTAACTTCATATTCAGTATGTGGCAGTGTTTTTGACATACACTATTTGATTTTCAACCCAAGACTAACTACCACAATGTAATAAAAAACAAGAAGGTAAAATTGGGGGATTTGAAAACACGAATTTGATTCAAACACAAGTATCAATATCAAGAGATCAACACAAACAAGTTTCAAGATGATGGAGACAACTAGGGGGTGTGTGCAAAGTCGATGAGGCTTCAACTCAATAAGCAATAATAATCAATTCTAAATCAATCAAACCCTTGGATATTATTTGGTCTATGCTATATTCAATATTCTTGAGTGGGTTAGACTATCTCTAGATTTACCCTTAAATGGATAAATAAATCAAATTAGACTAACTCTACCTCTAAATCTATGACAAATTTCTCAAGTCCTCACTAATAACGCCTTAACCAACCTTATTTTGGTTTCTCAAGCCAAAATAGAGTTATCTAGTTCCACCATTATTTGTAACCATTGATTTTTAGATTAAAACTTGAAAGCATCAATAGATCCATATATGTATAGAAACTGATTTAATAACTAATTAAGTACTACCCATTAAAGTGTAACACCTCGAAACCTAGTAGACTAAGTAAGGGGCTAGGTGACAAGTCACAAGCCAAGGATTTGAACCTGGGCACCCTCCACAAAGGTCCAAATGGGCCGTGAAGGGCACCACGAGGCGTGGTGTAGCCCATGGTGGCTCACAGAATTGAGCCAAGGAAGGCTCCCCTCCCACGAGCACCCAAACGGCTCATGAAGAGGTCAACGAGCCGTGGTGATTGCCGTGGAGGGGAGGAAGTAGCTAGCCAAAATGATGACCCTCCACATGAGCCACTAGACAGCTCGTGAAGGCCTTAACATGCCATGTGAAGGGTCGTGGTAAATGCGGGTATTTGGAGTGGCAAGCCAAACCACTGATCAAGGACCACAGCTGCCACTACGGGCTGTGTGGTCCTTGATGGCTCGTGAAGATCTTCGTGAAGGGGGCTTCGACAGTTTTAATAAAGGGATAGTTGAGTCTTTTTCATCTTTCTTTAAAACAAAGTTATGCCGTTTTACCCATTCCCAGGACACATATATAAGTGTTTTTAAGCCCAAAACTTACCCATTCAAGTCATTCTCTTAAATTCACCAAAAGAAATTGGGTTCTTCCTCTCCAAAATATTTCTCTCTAGAAACGCGAAGAAGAAGAAGAAGGGTTGAAGCTAGGGCTCAAGGTCAAGTCTCCATTCTCCAATCAATTGTGGGCTTTGATAGCAAGGTATGATAACTTTATTTATCCATGGAATCCTTGCATCCATGGATCCCCTAAGTTCCCCAAATTGAAAAGTAGAAATTCCCCAATTTGAGTTAGGGTTTTATCCTAAGTTGTGGGTCATTATGAATGTTGATTCAATTGATTGAATTATGATTTTTATGCACGAATTGAGAGGATTCTATTCTTTTTATGATGAATTCCCATGTAGCCATGCTTAACCCATGTTTCTAAGATGGAATTGATGTAGATGGGTTATAATCTATGAAAGAAGAATTTTATGGGTTTGTGTGTATTCTTATAGGATGAATAAGATACATTATGAATTTTCTTTGAGATTGAAGTATATGTGATGATTATGATATGAATTGCTTTGAGAGTGAAGCATATGTTATGAATTGTTGATTATTGATGTAATTGTTGTGGAAGGGATCTTTCCCACATGATTTTCTTATGTATGAATGTGAAAGGCTTCCTCACATTAAATGATTCTAGGTTGAAAGGATTGCTCACCTAAAGTGAATCTAAGCTTAGGAATCATGAGAATGATGAGGCTAGAGGCGATTACCCTTGACCTCTAATGAGAAAAATAAGAGGCGATTACCCTTATTCCTTAGAATTGGGCAAGGGCGAGTACCCATGATCCTAAGTAAAAGACAAGAGGCGAGTACCCATGTCATATGATAGAGAGACAAAGAGGCGAATACCCATGTCACATGATGAAAGCACAAGAGGCCACCCATGATCCTATAGTAAGAGAGACAAGAGACGACTACCCCTGATCCCAAAGTAAGAAGGACCTGAGGCGATTAACGATGTTCCTTTATAATAAATAAAGAGGTGATTCCCTATGTCTTTAAAAGATAAGCTAGAATATGTTATGATAGGTGATGAGCTTGGATTGTTGCTTGAGTTTGCCTTCTATGATGAGTAAGACTAGTAGCGGATTACCCATGTATTGGCTAAGTATGAATTGAGGTTACTTCAAGAAGTACTCCTTATATGTTGAAATGGTCTATTATGTGCATTGATTATATTTTATGACTTATGTTGTCGAACTCTTATGTTTATGTTATGTTTGTGCAAGCTATCATATTTAGTACATTTTTGTACTAACACATACTCTTGACTACATTTCTTATCCAAATGTAGGGTCCGACGTTCCCGATTCTCATCCCCGTGGCTAGGATCCATAGTAGAGACAAGGTTGAAGATTGGTGAGTCCTCATAGCATCCGAGGATTTGGCCACTATTTTCCTTATGTTATTTCATTTTATGTTTTGAACATTGTTGTATAGGCTGTGTCCCAGATTCTATTGTATTAAATGATTTTTGAGACAAGTGTATTAGACTTCCACTTCGTTTTATAAAATTTTTATGTTTGAAATGTTTTATATCTTATCGATTTTCTATAATCTTGACTATGAATGCTAAGTGGCTTATATGAAGCCTCTCGGGGTCTTGTATGCCATGTTACTAAGTCTAGGGGGTACCCTTGGGTCGTGACAAAACTTGGAATCAGAGCACAAGGTTTAGTGGTTCTAGGATGTCTCAAAACCATGTCAAGTAGAGTCTTGTTAATGAGTGTGAAGCGCGCCACATTTATGAATGAAAAGCTACAAGATGCTTAGAAACTTCACGTCCAGTGCCGATTGTGATGCAAATTCAATGTGCCCCATTCCAATTGAGCTTGTGTTTGAATAAAAAAAACACCGGTGTAAAATTGTTGAGCACATGTGTTTCAAACAATGGTCTTCCCTCCTAGACGATGTTGAGCTGGCGGAACGCCTGTTCATTCATGCTCGATGACAGTTCCTCGCTAGTGTGTTCAGTGAATTTTCATTCCAAATCCTTCATTCTTTATTTTCCAAGAAATACCTGCACATAATAGAACAAAGGCATAAAATCCATTTATTGGTTTTACAACATATCAATAATTTATGAATAAGAGTCTAATAAGTTGGTAAAATACCAACTCGTCAAAACCCCAAACTTAAACTATTGTTTGTCCTCAAGAAAAGCATTCACAAAGCATATGATTGACGCTCAACCACACACAATAAATGATATGCATAACTGCACAATAAAGCTCAAAATATTAAAAACAAAAGACTCTATATACAAACAAAACTCACAATTGATTCCATCATCATCATCATAAAGAAAAGAGTATCTTCCTTGAAATCAACTTTTCAAGCAAGATTCATGGACATTCATTCACACACAATTTCAAGTATCATAAGTCAATGTCATCAACCTTCAATATTTACCTAAAAATTCTCACGAATTTATCGCATTCATGCAACTCAATTGAAATAAAGACCTCACCATTCACTTGAAGGATGTAATTCCACTCACAATCATGAATATCATATCAAGGGATTATATATCATGCAATCAAACTCACTCTCACAAAGGAATTAAAGCATTCACTCATTGAACCATATGCTTTCCTGATATAAAAATCGCAACTAATGTTGATTGGCAAAGCTCAGAATCACCAAGGACTAGTATTCAAACTTTGGCTTAGGCAAAGGGTAGGATATCATTTGGTCAAAGTGACTTATCAACCTCCCTAATGCTATCACATCACACTTCAAACACCCATTTTTATTTTCACATGAGGCATGTGCACAATATGAGCTAACATCCAAATTTTCTTTTCCTTATTTTTGCTCTTTCATTCATGAATTCACTAAGCACTTTTCGATTAAAGCTTATGGTGCTCTTAACACTTTAGCTCATCCCTATTTTATTTTTGATGCACACACCCCCAAACTTAGACTTTTACAATCATCACATTTTCAGTCTTTCTTTCCCCCCCTCAAACTTAGGCCTTTAGCCTACAATTTTATCATTTGCAATTAGGGATATTAGGGTGCCAAAGTAGAGGATTCAAAAAGGTCAAGGTGTGCAATCTTGGTGACCAAATAAATTGGTTAAGGCTCGATGCAGTTAACTAAGATCAATTTCAAGGGAAAGAAAACTTGGGTAAAATGATTAGTCAATGAGGTTCAAGGTTCATATTTCGAGCCAAGACATATCTAGAATTTCATCTTTTCAAGGTGAATTTCTAGACAATATGCATACAGAAGAATTATTCAAAATCTCACCTCACAAGGCATTACAAACCAACAAGGTCTCAATATAGTCTCAAAATCAATTAAATCGAATTGCTTTAGACAAACTACAATGGGTGAATCAACAATCGCTTGTAAATAACAAAGACAAATGAAGAATGTACTAGCCATGACAAGAGAATGCTTTGAATTCACTTTTTCTTTCATTTTTCAAAATTCTTTTTCAAATTCCTTTCTAAAACAATTTTTTGGTGGTTTTGCTTGCAAGAAGTATGACAAAAGACTCAAAATAAGATTAAACTTGGTATTTTCTATTAAAGAAGTCTCTTATCAATCTCTCATAGGGAAACACCAACTCGGTTCGATAGACAAAACACAAACTCTAGAATTTTTTTTCCTTGGGGAAGAACCTTGGTATAAAAAACAAACCCTTCAATTTTATTTGATCATCTACTATTCACAAAGATGATATTTAATCCTGCACTCATAGATCATTCAAAGAACGAGGCCTAACTAGGACACTAAGTGCAAGTAGCAAGCACGTGTAGTAAAAAAATTGAAGTGTAGGACCAAACCGGACAATATCAACACCAAAATAGAAAAAAGATCACCCTCGACTAGGGTACCATTCAAATGATAGATATTCATCTTGCTCAACAAGGGACTTACACAAACTAACGCAATAATTTGTTTGTCCTCCTAATCATTATAAATTAAATCACCTCAACTAATAATCAAGCATTGTCCCCACTGCTATATAGAATGAGAGTGAAAAACGGAAACAAAGAGGAACTCCTTGAGTCACCATTTGAAGTTATCATTGTGCTACTCGAACGATGCGCTACACCTACTTCACCATGTCTAGAGTTATTTGAATGCTAGGACTCTTCCATTGCTTGCTTCAGATCTTCATCCTCCCCCTCTACATCGACCTCCTCATTCATATTTACCCTTATTCTATTCAATAAAACATCCACTAGTCCGGTTGAAGTAGAAGGGAAGCTATGGCTTCTTCAATGTAAGAAATGTCTCCGAAAGACATTATAGCTTTTCCTTTCAATTTGCACATGTCTTCTCGAAGAATAGAAATGGCTTCTTCAATAACATTAACTCATATGCACAAGTTATCCCCTTACTTCACCAAGCCTTTCAATGCTTTTTGGGCTGCCCTATTTATCATGGACGGTAGAGCCTTAGCCAGTTTAATGAGCTGGTTCTTATTTGAAAATGTAGTTTCCACTAGATTTTGATAAGCACTATGACCGGGGGTAGTAATAGATGAGCTCCTCATCTGAGGCATGTAACAACTCAGCAGGAGAAATGATCATCATAGGTTGAAACATTCTCAAATTCCCTCAAAACTTGCATTTTCCTTTTTTATTTTGGGAGCTTTAACATCTCTCCTGTGATCTAGATCAATCATCCCTACAGGGAATGCAAAATCATAAGGAAAATAGTGAATCAAGATCAAACAAGGCTTCAAGAAACCTTTTTGTTGGGCTTTTTTGCGACATTGGAATAACCACAACCTCACCATAATTGATATGAATGATGGACATTAGACAAGTGATGAGGATGAAATCATCATTAGGTACCCGTTGATCATTCTTGGATGGTATGAGTCGGACATACATAAAGTCGAGCCATAGCTTGGCTTTAAAATTCAAATCCTATCGAGTGATTTCACCATCCATAGAGGGCCAAGAAAGGTGTTCCACCGTAAAAACATCAACTAACCATTGAAGGTGACTTTTTTAGTAGCAATCTTCTCTATAAATGCAAATCCTTTATCAATTTGCTTTACCCAAAAGTTGGATTTAATAGCTGTCGGAGTTGTGTCAATCTTTACACCCCGCACTCTAACAAAAGGAGATTAGGGAATACCTCAAATCTATCATGGTGTCTTATTTGATCCTAACTCACTTGATAAGATGCATTAAACTCAATGACTAGTTTTGGGAAGTATCCCCAAAGAATCTATGAGGGCCAACAAATCGAGACTGGTGATTTGATAGACGATATTGGGGGATTTTCTCCCAAGGCCTTCTAAGTTGAACTCCTTTTCTAGCATCAGAGATCGTTTGGTTTTGAACAATGTATACTATTCCTTCATGCCTTCCACACAAAAATTTAGGTGATCATCTTCATTAGTTGTGTTTGGAGGGACCTTTTTCTTATCTTTTCTCTTGGAAGATGAAGAGGGCTTGCTTCCATGCTTGTCAGAGTTGCTCCTACAAGAAGTCATATTCTATAAGAGAAGTGTAATAAAAGAACAGAACACACTTTTTTAAATTTTCATGAAGTAGTAAAAGATATAACTATAAGAATCAAAACAAATAAAAAGAACTAGGATGCATGAAGGATTTCTATATATCATATATCAGAAGCATCAATGTTGGGCGGACAGTTCAGAAATGGTAAAAATTTGAGCACACCATAATTACATCGGGGTTTCGCCGAGGAAGACCTTTGGCTCGTAGATGTAATGTCAGTTGAAGTTGGTAGAAGTTGATTCCTTGGATTGACTAAAATTGGACCTACAAAATACAAGGAAACAACCACTTAACACTTCCGGTTTACATCATTGACAATTTCAATCAAACAGGTCCTATTTTTCAATTAAAAATTCAACAAACTCATCCAACATGCAATCAATTTTTCCAAAAAGATTCATAAAGCAATTTTCAACAAACTTGATGATTTCCCTTAAGAGAAATGTCACCTTTTTCATTATTAGGAACCGTCAAGCAACACAAACACTTCTTCAAGGAAAACACTCCACTCATTTGCGACATCCTTACCACAAGATAAAAATAATTTCAAAGCATTCTTACTACAACTATGTATTCTATTCACATGATGTTTCAGCCAAAAACCAATGAATTCATATAATGACGAATTTACTCTTAGAAATGACATCACCCAATCCATCATAGGTGTAATACCTTGAACTTTGAGAGAGGGCTAAAACGGAAAATGGATAAGACCGCAAACCCAAAATGGACCATGGACCCTTCATGGCACCCTAGACAAGCTATTTAAGGGTCCACGACACATTAAGGGTTTCGTGAGTGACCATCCAGGACTTCCCTAGAAGGGTCACCTAGAAGTCTCTCTAGACGATCTGTTTAGGGGTTCACGACCCATCAAGGGAATCGTGAACCACCCTCCAAGGGCTATGTGGGAGGGATTCACCTAGACGGTGCCTTTCATGGCTTGTTTTAGATATTAAACTATATTTAGCTTCCGCACAATGCATGTTTTAAATTAACTTGTATAGATATGCCATGCTATGAGTTAGCTGAGGGTCAATTGTGACACTAAGCACCGTATTGCGTCTAGGGTAGCCTCTGAGAGTGAAAAATTGGTATTAGAGTATTATGTTTAAGTGTCCTAGGTGTCTGAAGGCCGCGTCAAGTAGGGTCTTCTTCATGGGTGTAAAGCGTGCCACACTTATAGGGGAGGAGCTATGAGACGTCGTTAGGAAAAAACTTCCACTCTTTCTTTTCCAGGTCGTGCTATAGAGTATAAACTCTATTTAATCTCCTTGCCTCCCAGAAGAGCTAACGCAAGTAATCAGCTGGCAGCTCCTGTAGACTCATTGAATGAGGAAGTCATGCATGCCGAGTTCAGGGTTGCTTTCCAAGTGCTTGCTCAGATCATGACCACCCAGGTCAATCCGTAAGCTGTGGTCCCAGCTCTGCCGCAGACTAATACTACTGTAGCAAGAATTTGTGACTTCACTCGGATGAACCCTCCGAATTTTCATGGGTCTAATTCAGAAGAGGATCAACAAGCCCTTCTCATTCTCTACTCTAGTTTGTGACCCAACTATAGCTAGACTGGTATACAATAATTACCCAATTACAGTTTCCCAAAAAGTAACTTCAGGAGACATTGTAGTATTAGAAAATGATAGATTTTGATATCATTCTAGGCATAGATTTGCTATAATATTTTTATGCCTCAGTCGAGTGTAGAACTAGGATAGTTCAGTTTCATTTTGCAAACGAGCCAGTCTTAGAGTGGAAGGGTAGTAATTCAGTGCCTGTATGTCATTTATCTCTTACCTTAAGGCCAATAAAATGATTTCCAAAGGGTAAATCTATCATATTTTTTGGGTTAAGGATTCAAACTCTGAAACCTTAACTTTTTAGTCAGTCCTAGTCGTAAATAAGTTCCCAGAAGTGTTTCCAGAAGATCTTCTCAGTTTTCCTCTTGAAAAGGAAATCAACTTCGGAATAGATCTCCTTCCAGATACCCAGCCTCTTTCGATTACTCCATACAAGATGGCTCCACCAGAGCTTAAGGAATTAAATGAACAATTGAAAGACCTTTTAGATAAAGGCTTCATCAGACCCATATCTCTCCATGGGGTGCTCCAGTGTTGTTCGTACGTAAGAAATATGGTTCTCTCAGGATGTGAATTGACTATCGTTAGTTGATCATAGTCACAATAAAGTATAAATATCCAAACCTCAGGATTGATAACTTGTTCCACCAACTTCATGGTGCTAGTTGTCTTTCTAATTTAAACCTTAGATCCATCTATCATTAGCTCAGAGTCAGAGATAATGACATCCCAAAGACAACCATTCAGGACTCAGTATGGTCACTATGAATTTGTAGTTATGTGTTTGGACTAACAAACGCTCCTGAAGCTTTCATGGACTTAATGAATAGGGTGTTCAAACAGTATTTGGACTTATTCGTATTTGTCTTTATTGATGATATCCTCATTTATTCTTGGAATGAGGAATAACATGCGACTCATCTGAGAGTTATTCTGTAAACCCTAAAAAATTGCTAACTATTTGCTAATTTCAGCAAATGTGAATTCTTGTTACAGTAGGTCGCCTTCCTTGGTCATGTGGTATCTAGTGAATGGATCCAAGTGGATTTTCAGAAAATTGAGGCAGTACAACACTGGCCCAAACCCACCTCTCTGACTTATATCAAAAGTTTCTTGGGTTTGGATGGTTACTACATGAGGTTTGTTGAAGGATTCTTATCCATAGTTGCCCTATTGACCAAATTGAATAATAAAATATTCAGTGGTTAGATGAGTGTGAGATAAACTTCTTAGAACTGAAGACTAGGTTTACTATAACTCCCATCTTGACTCTACCGGAGGGTTCAGATGGTTATGTAGTTTATTGTGATGTATGATACTCTCAAATTACACCTCCCTAAAGAAGCATAAGTGATCGTTATCAAGTAAAGAACCCAACTTGTAGGTTGGGGTCGATCCCACGAGGAAAATGGTTTAGACTTTACTTTAACCAACACTTATATCCAATTAGTCAAATTACTTCCAACAAA
>JAJOOS010028648.1:0-14140 GCA_029582725.1 Solanum chiquidenum | reverse complement strand
ACTTTGTTAATCACTCATGGTTCCCACAACCCTAGTTGTGGAGTTTAGTTACCCATAATAGCAAGAACACAATTCATAATCTTAGATGAAAGAATAATAAACTTACTTAAGAGGAATAATAAACCCAAAATTTCAACACCCAAAAATCTTCAAAACGAAATTAGGAGATTAATAATTGCTAAAGTTCCAAGTTAATCCCCAAAGTCACAAAGTAAAACTAGAATAATAATGTCTAACCCCTAAAAACGAGGTTTACATGCCCTCTTTCTAGAAAATAAATCCTAAAAATAAAGGGAAATAATTTAAGGAAAGTTTGTTTCAGGTACGCGTCTTCATTCCACGAGACTGACTTACGGACCGTCGATGGATCTACCGTCCGTAAGTCCCTTCCGTCAGCCAGGACTTAGAAAATATTTCAACTTCCCAAAGACCAGCTTCTCTGAAGCAAATGATGGATGTACAGTACGGACCGTAGATCGATCTACCGTCCGTCAATCCCCCTCCGTAGCTCCATACTTAGAATCTTCAAAATCAGGTACTGGAACCCTCACAGTATCCATCTACGGATCAGCAGTACGGTCCGTGGTTCCACACTTGGTCAGATTTCCCTGATTTGCCTCCATGCCTTGGTTGCTGATCTACGACCACCATCTACGGAGCGTCAATAGACCTACGGTCCGTAGATCATCTCCGTAGAGGTCCTTTTTTGCATTTCTTTCAGCTGTCTGTTTAATTCCGCGCCTGAACATCTTTCCTGCAAAAAATGATAAAGACACATAAAAACCCATACAAAAAGGCCCTAGACACACACAACTTGTAAGTGAAATGTATTAGAAATACCGTAAACTCACGGTATATCAAATTGTAGCTAGGGAAGCAAAAAAGCAAGGAAAGGACAGTAATAGGCAAAAGAGAGAAGAAAATAAAAGTTGAAGATCACCAAAGCCACTCAGCGGTCCATCGAGTGGCCTCTACACCCGCCGAAGTTTATATTATGATACCCCTTGGAGGAAAGAAATTGGGCGACGAACAATCCCGATCGGCGACACGCCGATTGGATTGGCGAAGAGGGCTCAGTCCACCAAATATTCTAGAATCATAAATGAAGATGTAAGCAGAAAGGCGATTCAATAGAGCGAATGACGCCTCGCAGAATCCATCGGCAACCTCGACTTACATCGCCTAAAGTTTCAAAAGGAAATAAGGTGAAAACTCAAGAGAAGAAGGAGATGGACAAGGCGATTGAGGAGTCGTCGACCTGTTGGAGACACGCGACTTACCTCGCCGTTTTACCCTAAAGACCTAATTCTGAAAAAGTATAAATTAATTTCTTAACAGAGATCTGACTATCCTATCATTGTAGAACTCATCTTTGGAACGAAAATAGTTTTCCTGCTGTGTGGGTGAGATTTTTCAAATGTTTTCAAATAGATTTCTTAGTGGGTTTTTGATTTTGAGGTTTTTGGATCATTGTAATGTTTTGGATTGCAATACCCAGATTATGGAGGACATAAGAACATGCATAATTCCATAATTTAACTTTCAAGCTTCAAAACCCACATTCAATCATCAACATTTAGAAAACGTGGGCTTGCTATGGATTTCATCATAAGTTCATGTGACTCTATTAATGCATGCTTTATTTCATAAAACTCATCCTTCATAATCAAAATCACACATCATATGCTCATAACTTGGAAAACATAGAGATTACATGGGTTCATAGGGGAAAACATCATAAAACCATAGTACATCATAAATTCAATCATAATAGATCAAAGTTCAATCATTTAAATCAATAATCAAGAGAACCCATGAAAATTGAAGAAAACCCTAACTCAATTAGGAAGTTCTAACTTTGAAAATAGAGGAGTTTGAGAACTTCATGAATGGCAGGAATCCATGGATGAAACGATCATACCTCAAAGCCAATTGCTTATCTTCAATGGTGAAAATGGAGGCTTTCCTTGAAACCGTAGGTTGAACCCTTTTTTTCTTAAAGTTTGTAGATAGAGAAATATTTTGGAGTTCTTATTTGTGATTTTGGAAGAATGCCTTCAATGGGTTGAATTTGGGGGTTAACATACTTATATAGGGGTCTTAGACATAGGCAAAATGACGTAGAATAGGGATACAATAATTAGGAAAAGACGCAACTACACTTTAAAATAACTGCCATACCCTGACCCACAGAGCATGAACGGCGGGCCGTGGACTGACCTACGGTCTATCCTGTGCAAGTGTCGCTAAATTCAGAGAGTTTAGCTCGACCTATAGACCCCTAGACCACAGACCGTGGTCTGACCGATAGTCCGTTGGCCAGGATGTGGTTCCTACACCTACCAACCTTTTGGGTGTTCCACCTAAGGTACCACCTACGGGCCGTGGTTGGCATTCGTTAATGGCACCGTGAAGCCATGAAAAATGGTAACTTTTCTTTATCTGAAATCCGATGTGTTACATTATCTCCCCCTTGGGAACATTAGTCATCGAATGAGATTCGAGATATCACTAGTGGAAAAGGACTCTAAACTAGCAACCCATCATGAATCCAACTTCATCAATATGCACACAACTAAGGAGGAATATCGACTCCAAGCTAACATGTTCAATGCATCACAAAGGAAATAGGAGTTAAACGTAGCAACCAAATATTCATAAAATTTCCATAATTATCATGTTCAAGCAAGAACTACATTCTCCAAGCTAAAATCATGCTCAACATCCTCTCATGGAGCCTTTAGGCAATTCATACTCAATAGCATAGCTAAAAAATGTTCCACAATTCATCTCATGAAGTCTATAGACAACTCATACACAATGCACAACAACATGAGGATAAAACCAATCATGTAAACTCATTTTCTTTCAAAACACAAGTTTTTCGTGAACATGCATAACATAAGGAAATCATGGGAATATCACACATGACACCACACGAAAGAGCAAACCATGAGGAACTCATTACTCAAGCTAGTGTAGAGGTAGAAGGAAAAAAGAGGATATCAGGACATCATATCAGCCTCGGCCTCCCAAGTAGCACCCTTAACCAATTGATTCTTCAACAACACTTTTACGGAAGCTACTTCTTTATTACTCAACTTCTTGACTTGCCAGTCTAAAATCTCAACCGGAACTTCTTTATGAGAAAGATTCGCCTTTACTCCCAAACCTACTAAGAGAACTATAGATGTCGGATCTCGAACACATTTCTTGAACATAGAGACATGGAAAACTGATGTACCGATGCCAACTCATTTGGAAAATCTAGTTTATAAGCAACCTTACCAACACCTTTCAAAATCTTATATGGGCCTACATATCGGGGACTATGCTTCCCTCTCTTACGAAACCTCATTATACCCTTCATGGGTGAAATTTTCAAGTAGACCCAATCGTTAAAATCAAAATCAAGATCTTTTCTTCTGACATCGACATATGACTTTTGATGACTTTTAGTCGTTCTCAACCTTTCTCTAATAAGTTCAACTTTCCCTAATAAGTTCAACTTTCCCTATGGTCTCATGTACCAACTCAGGACCTATTATGGATACTTCACCCAACTCAAACCATCCTATAGGAGATCTACACGTTCTACCATATAATGCCTCAAATAGAGCCATACCAATACTCGAGTGATACCTATTGTTATAAGCAAACTAAATCAATGGCAAATGGTCCTCCCAATTACCCTTAAAATCAACCACACAAGCCCTTAACATATCTTCCAAAGTTTGGATAGTACGCTCCACTTGCCCATCGGTTTGGGGATGAAAGGTCAAACTAAGCTTAACATGAGTACCAAGACCTTTTCGGAAAGACTTCCAAAACTGAGAAGTGACTTGGGTACCACGATCAGAAATAATGGACAAAGGCACTCCATGCAACTTTACCATTTTTGTGAAATACAACATAGCATAATGTTCCGCCGAATAGGAAACCTTAACGGGAATAAATGAGCTGATTTCATCATCAGATCTACTATAACCCAAATCGAGTCATGTTGTTGCCAGGTGTGAGACAAACCAACAATAAAGTCCAGATTCACATCTTCCCACTTCTAAGTACGAAAATGAAAGTCTTGGGAGAAACCTCCCGGTTTCTAATGCTCAACTTTCGCTTGTTGACAATAAGGACACTTAGCCACAAATTCCACAATATCCTTCTTCATCCCATTTGACCAATAAACCTCCCATAAATCACGGGACATCTTGGTTGCTCCCAGGTGAATGGAATATCAAGAACTATGGGCTTCTGACAAGCTCTGTTCCCTCAAGTCCTCAACATTAGGAACACATAAACAACCTTGATATCTAAGGACACCATCTCCCACTTGGGAGAAAGCCTCTACGTATTTCTTAAGAAGCGCTTCTTTTAAGTTGACCAAAATTGGATCAAGACCTTGCTTAAGCCTTAACATCCGCCACTAAAGACGATTCTGAACCATTGTGAACCATAACACAACCCTTGGTGGAGTCCACTAATTGAACACCCAATGGGGACAATCTATGAATATTTTGAACCAACTCATTCTTATCTTCTTCAATATGGGCAACATTACCCATAGATAACTGACTAAGGGCATCTTCAATAACATTTGCCTTTCCGGGGTAATAGAGAACACTCATATCATAATCTTTCAATAACTCAAGTTACCTTCTTTTGAAAAGATTTAGATCTTTTTCATTTAACATATATAGCAAACTCTTATGGTTAGTAAACACATCAATATAAGCTCAATACAAATAATAGCTCCAAATCTTTAAGGCAAAAACAACCGCCACTAATTCAAGGTCATGGTAGGATAGTTCTTCTCATGAATCTTAAGTTGAATTGAGGCATAGGAAATAAATTTATGCATAAGCACACATTCTAACCCAATTCTCGAGGTGTAACAATATACCACAAAACCATCCATCCCTTCGGGTAAAGTCCACATCGGAGCAGAAGTAAGTCTATCCTTCAATTTTTGAAAACTCTTCTGACATGCTTCAGACCATATGAACTTGTCCTTATTTTGAGTCAAAGTCATCAAAGAAGAGGCAATTGAAGAGAATCCTTCAACAAGCCTTCTATAATAACCGGCCAAATTCAAGAAAATTCTAATATCCGAAGGGGTTAAAGGTCTAGACCAACTCTTGACCGCATCTGTCTTCTTATAATCTACCTCAATACCCTTAATTGAAACAATGTGCCCAAGAAAAGCTATTGACCTCAACCAAAACTCACATTTGCTAAACTTTGCAAAAAGTTGGTGGTCCTTGAAAATTTGCAACACAATCCTGAAATGATAAACATGCTCATTCTCACTTCTCGACTAGATCAATATATCATCAATGAACACAATCACAAACATGTCGAGGTGTTTTCTAAACACCCTATTCATAAAATCCATAAACGCCACCAGATCATTAGTCAAACCAAACAGCATAACTAAAAATGCATAATGATAATACAAAATTTGAAAAGTCATCTTTGAAATATCATCATCATTCACCCTCAATTGGTGATAACCCGATCGAAGGTCAATCATAGAGAAATAACATGCTCCTTGAAGTTAGTCAAATATATAATCTATTCTTGGAAGAGGGTACTTATTATTAATGGTCACCTTGTTCAACTGATGATAGTCAATACTCATACCACGGGACCCATATTTATTCCTAACAAACAAAAGTGGAGCACCCCATGCAGAGATACTCAATCGGATGAAACCTATCTCCAACAAATCATTCAATTGTTCTTTCAAATCCTTATGTTCTTGCAAGAGCCATTTGGTAGGGAGGAATATAAATAGGTTGCGTATCTTGGATATTGTCAACAACGAAGTCTATTTCCCTTTCGGGAGCAATACCGGGTTAATCATTTGGGAACACTTTTGGAAACTCATTAACAACGGGGACCGATTCAAGATGAGGGGTTTCAGAATCCACATCCCTCAAGAAATCATCTTTCTAGCTTTACGAAGAGAGACAAACTGACCCTTAGGCATAAAATTTTGCCCTTTCCACTCTAGGATAGGCTCATTCGGGAATTGAAACTTGCTTCACGAGTTCTACAATCAATAGAGGCATAACATGAATGCAACCAATATATACCACAGATAACATCAAAATCAATCATATGAAGCTCTACCAAATCAACAAGAGTAACTCTATAGGAAAAGGAAATGGGACATTTTCTATAGACCCTCTTAGCCACAATAGAATCTCCAATAGGAGTAGAGACAGAAAAAGGATCTAACAACACATCGGGTAGAACATCAAACCTCATAGCCACATAGGGCGTCACAAAGGACAAGGTAGCACTGGGATAAAGTAAATCATATACATCAAGTTGGAAGACTTTCAACATATCGGTAACTACATTGGGAGAACCCTCTTGTTCGCTTATATACTATGAGTTTATAGTATTGTTGATACATTTCACTTAGAATTTATGTGTGTCTTGAGCTATTTTGTTATTATATATAATGTTTTTATGTAATCTTTTAAAGGAAATTGGTTTGGAAGCGGTTGATAGAAAACAAGACCATAATTGGCAGCAGCAACAACCAATGAAGCCAACAATGGACCGTAGGTGGTGCAGCATATATGAAGTTCAGGGAAATTTGACCAAGTGTAGAACCACGAAAGCCAATGACGGACTGTAGGTTATGTGAAGACCGGTCCTGCACAAACGTCAATGAGATCAGAGATATGGAGTTCAGTATCTGAACCACGGAGGCGGCCAATTGACCGTAGGTGAAAGTATACTCCGTAGGTCATGCCGTCAGTCAAAACTACATCTTGGATCAATGTTTTTCTTTGTTTCATAGTTGGTTTAGGATTTAAAACTCTATAAATATGGATTGTATTTTACGTTTAAGGAGGTTAGACAATATTGTATACTTTTTCTTTGGTCTTTTGGAATTATTTTGCAAACTCTTAGCAATTTAATTTGCGGAAGTTGGTTTATGCAATTTGCACTTTAAATTTCGATTTAATATTTTGGTTTTCATCTATTCAAATTGCAAATTCATGGATTCTTTTAACCTAATTATGAATTGTGAACTCTCAAGCATGAGTAGCTAAATCCACAACTAGGGTTGTGGGAAATATGAATAAATAATAAAGTATGAATAATAACTAAGTATGTAATTCTTGATCCCCCATGTTATCTGAGGTTGAAAGAGTGGTAGAAAAAGATGTCGATTAGATCGAGGTTACTGGAGAATTTTAAGATCATACAGAAAAGGAAGTTGAGGTGACCCAAAAAGTTGTTACCATGCCTAGACATCCACCTCCCTTTCCACAGAGGTTGATGAAAAAGACTGAATAAGGAAAATACCGCATGTTTATTAGCAATGTTGAAACACTTTTTCATCAATGTCCCGTTGATAGAAGCTTTGGAGCAAATGCATGGGTATGCAAAATTCATGAAGGACTTGGTGACCAAAAAGAGGGTTGTCAGTTTTGAGGATGAAGAAAGGTTACAACATTGTAGTGCTATTGCCAGTAGGTCAGTTTTGCAGAAGAAAGAGGATCCAGGAGCTTTCACTATTCCTTGTACCATTGGTATGTTGCACTTTGTGAAGGCTTGTGTGATTTGGGTGGCAGCATAAATTTGATGCCATTGTCGATTTATAAAAAGTTAGGTCAAAGAGCTCCAAAACAAACTGCGATACGTTTACTTATGGCTGATAGAACTGTAAAGAGACTCATGGAGTGTTGCAAGATTTCCTTGAGAAAGTAGAGTCATTCATCTTTCCAGTGGACTTTGTGATATTAGATTGTGATGTTGATTTTGAGGTTCCCATAATCTTATGGAGACCATTTCCTGCTATTGGGCATGACTTGGTTGATATGGAGAGAAGGTAGATGAATTTTCGATTAAACAATGAGGGGGTAACTTTTAACATCTCTAGGTATAAAGCATGAAAGTGATCTAAAATCAGTATCTGTGGTGAATCATGTTATGGGGCAAGAATATGAGGTGTCTATTTAGGAAAGGTTAGTTGTTGATGCGCTAGCAACTGTCATGATGAATTTTGACAGTGATGGTATTGATGAGTATGATGAGCTAGTTGCTGCACTTGATAGGTTCAAGTTTTGTTTCAAGATAAAATTGATGGAATTAGATATGAAGATTATTGACACCTCACCTGCAAAACCTTTTGTTGTTGAGCCTCCAAAATAGGAACTTAAGGATCTTCCATCCCACTTGCGGTACGTATTCTTGGGACAAAATAACACTTTGTTTGTAATCATTGTTGCTGACTTGATGAAGGGCAAATAGAGGCCTTGGTATTTATACTGAAGCAGTTTAAGAGGGTTATTTGATGGACTATTGTAGAAATTATTGGGATTCCCCCGGACATTCGTTCTCATAAAATCCAACTCATGTCGGACAGTAAGTCAAGTATAGAGCATCAAAGGAGACTAAATCCCCTATGCAAGAGGTAGTTAAAAAGGAAATTATTAAATAGCTGGATGCTGCAGTCATATACCCCATTGCTGATAGTAGTTGTGTGTGCCCTATTTAGTGTGTATCTTAGAAAAGTGGGATCACTGTGGTTCCTAATGTGAAAAACGAGTTGATTCCAATGAGGCCAGTGACTGGGTGGAGAGTGTGCATGGACTACTGCAAGCTAAATGCATGGACAAAAAACAATCACTTTCTGATGCCTTTTATGGACCAAATGTTGGTTCTTCTTGCTGACAAGGGCTGCTATTGTTTTCCATATGGGTATTCAGGTTACAATAAAATCTCCATAGCTCTGGAAGACCAAGAGAAGACCACCTTCACTTGTGCTTATGGGACCTTCGCCTTCAAAAGGATGTCGTTTGGGTTATGTAATGCTCTAGAAACCTTTCAACATTGTATGATGTTGATATTTTTATATATGGTGGAGGACACGATAGAGGTATTTATAAATGATTTCTCTATAGTAGGGGACTCGTTTGATGATTGGTTGGAACGTTTAGTTGTGGTACTAAAATGCCGCGAGGAGTGTAATCTTTTGCTCAGCTGGGAAAAGTGCCACTTCATGGTAAAAGAGGGTATAGTTCTGGGTCATCGGAGTTTGCAAAAAGGTATTGAGTTTGATAGAGCAAAAGTTGAAGTAATAGAGAAGCTTCCACCACCCATCTTGGTGAAAGGTCTTCGAAAGTTTCTTGGGCATGCATGTTTCTATCGGAGGTTCATAAAAGATTTCTCAAAAATTTCAAACCTATTGTGCAAGCTACTCGGAGAAGAGTGTAAGTTTGATTTTGATGATGCTTGTCTGAGAACATTTGGTGAGTTGAAAGAAATGTTGGTGTCAGCACCTATTAATATTTCACCGGATTGGGAGGAACTGTTTGAAGTGATTTGTAATGCGAGTGGGGTGGCGCATGTCATAGTATTAGGACATTGGTGAGAAAAGATTATTCATCCTATTTAATATGCCAGTAAAGATCTGAATGTGGCTGAAATGAACTATACTCTAAATGAACATGAACTTCTTGATGTGGTTTTAAGGTTCAAAAATTTTAGATCCTACTTGCTTGGTACTAAGGTCATAGTGCCTAGTGACCATTCTACATTGAGGTATCTGATGGCTAAAAAGGATGCAAAACCAAGGTTGATTAGATGAGTACTTTTGTTGCAAAAGTTCAATTTTGAGGTAAAGGTTAGAAAAGGAACAGAAAATCAGGTTGCTGATTATTTGTCCAGACTAGAGAAGGAAGCTATGATCAAGTTAGAGGATATAGTTGAGATTAATGATGTTTTCCCTTGGTTCACAGATTTTGCTAACTACTTGGCAAGAAATTTGGTTCCATCGGATTTGTCATTTCACCAAAGATTTTTTTTTTGTCTAATGTGAAGAATTTCCTTTGGGATGAGCCTTACTTGTTTCGTCTGTGTGCTAATGGGATTATTTGTCGCTTTGTGCCTGAGGTTGAGATGATGAGTATATTCAAGGCATGTAATGTATCGCCTGTTAGTGGGCACCATAGTGGTATTCGAACTCTTCATAAGATCTTGTAGTGTGGGTATTCCTGGACTACCATCCACCAAGATGCTCATGATTTTGCCAAATCATTTGATCGTTGCCAACGAGAAGGAGGAATTTCAAAGAAGCAAGAAATACCTATGAACCCGATATTTGTGATTGAGTTATTAAATATTTGGGATCCTGACTTCATGGGTCCTTTTGTGAGTTTGAACGGGATGAAGTATATTCTTGTGGTGGTTGACTATGTAGCTAAATGGGTGGAAGCATTTGCACTTTCAAACAATGAGGAGAAAAGTGTCACCGCATTTCTGAAAAAGAATATCTTCTCCAGATGTAATACACCAAGGGCAATCATAAGCGATGGAGGTTGTCACTTTTGTAACACGTTGTTTAAGACGTTTCTGGAGAAATATGGTGTGCGTCACAATGTAGCTACTCTGTATCATCCGCAGTCTAGTTGGCAAGTCGAAGTGTCGAATCATGAATTAAAGCAAATTCTTACAAAGTTCGTAAATGCTAATAGAACTGATTGGTTAAAGAAACTTGATGATACTTTATGGGCTTATCGTACTGCATTCAAAACTCCCATAGGTATGTCCCCCTACCAACTTGTATATGAGAAATCTTGCCATTTTCTTGTACAGCTAGAGCATAAAGCGATGTGGACGCTAAAGAAGTTGAATTTAGATTTGGGCAACGCATTGAGTCGAAGACTGAATGACATAGATGAGCTTGATGAGTTTCTCCTAAAAGCATAAGAATGTTCAGCCTTGTACAAGGATAATATGAAGAAGTACCATGATCAGAAGATCCAAAAGCGTGAATTTGTTGCCGGTGATTTGGTGCTCTTATTTAACTCAAGGTTGCACTTGTTTCCTTGAAAGCTCAATTCCAAGTGGACCGGGCTATTCAAAATAACCTAAGTGTTTCCACATGGAGCAGTTGAACTCGAAAACAAGGAGGGAACAAGGTTCAAAGTGAACAGCCAGAGGATAAAAATCTGAGAGTATCAATGAAGTGGTAGAGGAATAGGATATTAGTGAACTTAGAGTAACTAAGGTGTTTTTGTCGTGCCACGACGTTAAATAAAGTGCTGGTTGGGAGGCATCCAAAGATGTAAATTCTAACCAACTATAAGAGTTTTCTTTTCGATATAGGGAGTTTTCTGAAATTTGTAGCTTTCTAGATAGTTGTTTATTGATTTTTAGTTTTAGCATTTGCTAGATATAGATAGAAATGGGTTTGTGTCTTAAAAGTGTCTAGAAAATGTATAAAGAAAGTCCTTAGGTTTGCTACGTGTGCAGGGACAAAAAGGCAAAATCTACAGAAAATAAGATGATGATGTGGTCTGTGTGTCCCATCAACGGTCCGTTGGTCCAACCACGGACCGTGGATGACATCCGTAGATCCCACGTATGTTTTTTGAATTTTTTAAGTGTTGGAGTGAACCACGATCCCCATCGACTGTCATGACCCAGGTATACCCCCTAGATGTAACAAGTTGTATAAGACCCCGAGAGGCCTTATACAAGCCGATTAGCATATCATAAAATAAAGTAATAGAAATGAGCGGGAATCTAAAACTTGTCAATACAATCAAAGTCTTTTATAAAAACGAGCGGAAGTCTAACATAATTGTCTCAAACCATCTAACATAAGAGAATAGAAATCTTGGGACACAGCCTATACAATAGTACAATACATAAAGGAAAGCATAAAGGAAAGTGGTGATCACATCCTCGAACACAATGAGGACTTACCAAAACTTCACTTTCAACAACGAAGCTAGCCACGAGTTTAAGAATCAAAGTCGTCGGACCCTACATTTGATAAGAATGTAGGCAAGAGTATGCGTTAGTACAATCAAGTACGAAATATAATGGCTAGCATTAACAATATGAACGTAAGCATTAGTAAACATAGGACATAAGGCATAAACGTAATCAAGACATAGTAAGCATCATAATAAAAGAGGAGTACTTCCTTAAGTTACCTCACTTATATTTAGCGAAAACATAGGTCATCCGCCTCTAGAAAATCTTACATCATGGAAGACATATCTAGCAACAGTCCAAACTGTAACACCACGACTTTTCGAAACGTATAAATTGACTCATATCTTCGTGGAAAGACCAAGAGGGTGGGTAATAAATTAAGAATGATATGTTATGTGATATTTTAAGTGTTCAAGTGTTGTATCTCAAGTTTTGAAGTTAGGTAAGTGGCAAAATAAAAGTTGGCGAAAGTTACCGTAAATTCCTTTTTAAAGTTTTGTCTGAAATTTGGGTAAAATTTCTCGGACGTTTTCTCCCAATCTATTAAGAGTTATGGTTCCCACGACCAATCGAATCGAAGGTCTACGAGTCTAGTTACCAACGCATCAAACTGTTTGTTCATACGACTTCAGAATAGAGAGATATTTGGATTTTCGTGGGACTGCACAAGAAGGCACGTGAGGTGGGGTCCTAAGTCGGTGGAATGTTACATATATCTTCTTCTTCGACCTTTTTATTCATTTTAAAGCTAAAAAACAGATAAAGTAGAGAAACCCATTTCTAGGATCAGGTGAAGTATAGATTTTCTCGATTTAAGTCCTTGACGAAAGTTGTTCTACGCGTTGGGCTCATCATCGTGGTATAATTTGTTTTATCGATTGCATAGCATATCACACTTTAGTGTTGGGACAGCAAGGGTTTGAACATATTTGAAGGTTTGAGGCGTATTACGAAACTAAGAACGAGGTAAGACCCTTCTTTCATCGACTTTAGCTTTTATAAGCAGCAAACATCAATTTGTGATGGAAATACATATCTTTTATCATATTGTCTTGGTATCTTTTATTTTGTGTGTTGATTATGGTTCTACCTTGTTGTAGTATCGAGGTAATTATGAGTAAAAGTCGTTAGGCCATGCGAATTTAGCGAAAAAGGTATGTTAAGGCTATTCCCTACTTACGACATGTTTCCTTAAATCTTAGAAGAAATGTATTTGGGTTGTTATCCTTGATATACTTGTAGCCGTGATTGTTGATTGTTGGCTGCTCGA
Source organism: Solanum chiquidenum (assembly GCA_029582725.1). Taxonomy (NCBI): domain Eukaryota; kingdom Viridiplantae; phylum Streptophyta; class Magnoliopsida; order Solanales; family Solanaceae; genus Solanum; species Solanum chiquidenum. The sequence goes on along the minus strand of JAJOOS010028648.1, from coordinate 1,116 downwards.
GTTGATATAATTCTCCCTTGTCGGGATCCTTATTCAGTTAGTAGCATCCCTATGTTGGACACGACTTAGAGGCTATTTGTGTAGGTTGATCATAACTGAATTTCTCATTTTTAGCGATTGGATTGTTATTATTGCCCTTGGGGCTATTGTGGTTAGCTGCAGGAATGTGATCTATGCCTAGTAGGGCTATGTTCTGCCTATAGGTCTATATGGATGCCAAAAAGGGCTATGAGTTGCCTACGGGGCCATATTGATGCCTAGAAGGGCTATGAGTTGCCTATAGGGCTATATTGACGCTTAAGAAGGCCATCTGCTTCCTACAGGGCCATGTTGTTGCCTAAAAGGGGTATGAGTTGTCTATAAGCTATATTGATGCCGAAGAGAGTTATGTGCTGCCTACGGGGCTATGTTCATTCCTAAGAGGCCTATGTGACTTCCTACAGGCCAAGGGGACTACTGATAGGGGTATATAGGCTGATTGGCACCTTCCGGGCTTATGGGGGCCTGAGTAGGTGGTCTTGTGTGCTGTTTGTACCTGCCGAGCTTATGGGGTCTGAGTAGGTGGTCTTGCGTGCTGTTTGTACCTTCCGAGATTATGGGGGCTGGGTTAGGTTGTTGTTTTATATTTTTTTGATAAGTATAGATTTAAGAGCAGGTCAGTACACTTATCTTATCCTTGATTTATTTATCAGATTATTCCAGTATATCAGGATACCTCATCATAGTCTATTTCCTTTCATACTCTGTACATTATTTTATACTGACGCCCCATTGCCTTGGGGGCGCTGCATTCATGCATGCAGGTCCTGACAGACGACCGAGTAGACCTCCTCAGCAGCAGGATTGACTTTTATCCGGTTGGCTAGCCCCTTTCCTCCGGAGCTGCCAGAGTGTGGAGGTGTGTTAGCTTTAGTTGTATATATTTTTATGGGTAGGATGGGGCACTGTCCCACCAATCTTTACTACTCTTAGAGGCTTGCAGACTAGTGTGTGGGGTGTATAGCTACGTTTTGGCCACACTGGCCTATGTGGTTGGTTTGCTGAAGCTTGTGAGCTGTTTGATGTATTATATTGATATATACCTGCTTTTAGTTTTGGTATAGATATCATGGTGGC
>JAJOOS010028645.1:0-15679 GCA_029582725.1 Solanum chiquidenum | reverse complement strand
CCTCCCTAAAGAAGCATAAGTGATCGTTATCAAGTAAAGAACCCAACTTGTAGGTTGGGGTCGATCCCACGAGGAAAATGGTTTAGACTTAACTTTAACCAACAATCATATTCGTTTAGTCAAATTACTTCCAGAAACAAGTAATTAAAAGGGAGAGGGGATTTATGAAACAAATTGTAAGAATTCAGTAAGTAATCAGTAAACAAAAGTCAATTTTGGTTGTTATCAAGATGAGAGAATTAACTAAGGTATACGTGTTCCCCACAAGCTCATAACGCAGTAATCCTAGTAATATCAATCCTTTCCTAGTGTACTACATGCAAAGTGATAAGTTAAGTATCTCTAAATCTTTGGTTCGGCATCTAGAGAATTTCACCCCGCACCTTGGTCCGGCTACGTGTGTATAATTTACTAACCATTACCTTTACCTTATATTAGACATCACATCGATGTTTGGCTTAGTTATTACTTCGCACCAATCGACACTAAATTATTAGATAGTATCACACTAAATCTATGTTGATAATTCTTTTCTTGTTGATTACCTCCTTGGTCCGGCAAGTAGCAACAAGACGAGTTCTAACGTTTCACACAATTAAAAATAATTTTAAATGAAAGAATTATCAATGCATGCAAAACACTATTCAAGAATTGCTTATTTATTATTCATACTTTGTTAATCGCTCATGGTTCCCACAACCCTAGTTGTGGAGTTTAGTTACCTATGATCATATGAACACAATTCATTATTTTAGATGAAAGAATTATGAGCTTACGTAATTGAGAATAACAAACCCGGAATTTTCACCTTGAATTTCAAAATAAAGATCACTAAAATGTGCTTAGAAAATTAAGAATTGCTAAAGTTGCAACTTTTTTTCCCAAGCCAAAAACTAGAATCAAAACAATAAAGTCTAACCCCCAAAAATGATGTTTACATGCCCTATTTATAGAAAATAAGTCCTAAATTAAAATGGAAATAAATTAAGGAAAGTTTGTTTAGGCACGCGTCTTCATTCCACGAGACTAACTCATGGACCGTCAATGGATCTACAGTCCATGAGTCCCTTCCGTCAGCCGGGATTTGAAAAATATTTTAGCTTCCAAAAATCAGCTTCTCTGAAGCAAACGATAGAACACCAATACAAACCGTAGATCAATCTATGGTCCGTCGATCCCTCTCCGTAGCTCCATACTTAGAATTCTCCAAAAATCAGGTACTGGAACCCTCGCAGTCACATTCTACGGCTCAGCAGTACGGTCCGTAGATCAATCTACGGACCGTCACTGGCCACCGTGGTTCCACACTTAGTCATATTTCCCTGATTTATCTTCCATGCCTTGCCTGCTGATCTACGATCACCATCTACGGAGCGTCAACGGACCTACGGTCCGTAGATCATCTCCGTAGATGACCTTTTCTGCATTTCTTTCAGCTGTCTCTTTACTTCCGCGCCTAAACATCTTTCATGCTAAACATGATAAAAAAACATAAAAACCAATACAAAAAGGCCCTAGACACACACAACTCTTAAGTGAAATGTATTAAAAATACCGTAAACTCACGGTATATCAGTAGAGCAGCTTGATATTTTTAGGATTCCAATTTTGTGGACCATTATAAATAGCATTTATTGGTATATTTTGTAAAGGAGTCGCAAGTTAGATTTTAATTTCAATTTTTACGTCAGTTTTGAATGTTTTTGGAAAAGTTTCAAGGTTTCTCTCTCTACTTTTTTGAGCGAAGAATACCATTATTATTTCGATCTTTTATACTCAAAGTAAGTTAATAAAGTTTTCTACTTGTTATTTTTATTGTTTGACTATAAGCATGAGTAGCTAAATCCTCTAATGTAGTTGTAAAACCCAATGCGATACAATAAAATTGATAAGGTTTTTGTGTGTTGCATGTTTTCAGATAGCTAGTAAGATATCAACCTTCTTTTCATTCTTAATTATTAGTTGGTGGTTGCAAACATTGACATGTACCTTAATATCTTAGTTTTTCTTGAGAAAATGAATTAGGGTTTGGTACAAGAAGCATGGTATGAACTCGAGACCTTAATCTTCATTTAATAGATTTGCTTAGGAATAAGTTGAATTTACATGGTATAATCAGTTGATGTTATTTAAATAACTCATATATTTATGAGAACATCATACTGAAATAAATCATTCAACTCTTAGGAAAGATTGAGTGATGGTATATGGACTACATGCATATCTAGAACTCAAATATATGTAATTGCATGAAAAACCAACGACACAAACCATTGTGGGGACACAATCTTAGTGCTTTAAGATTATGAGTTCACAACTCTTTTAGTTATTATTGTAGTTTTTAGTTTAAGTTACACAAACTATTTTCAACTCTTAGGGAATAGAAATCAGATCATCAATCTTGTATTTGTTCAATTCATATTGTTTTCTCCCTATTCTCGTGGGATTTGACCCCAACTTATTGGAGTTACTATATTTTCACAGTGTGTTAAATCATCTTAGGGTGTATCTTAAGCATATCAATTTTTAGCATCGTTGCCAAGAATAAAATTTGAACTTACTTATTGGTGTCTACTTTGATTAGGTCTTCTCTATTCTATCATACATCTTCTTGTTTTGGAACTAACTATGTTCTTGATTTACTCGAGGACACGCAAAATTTTATGTTGGGGGTGTTGATGAGTGATAGATTTCTACTCATTTGAGGCCTTTTTAGTTCAATAATTAGTGTCCTCAATGCCTAATTATGTCCTACTCTGGTGATATTTTGATATTTTTCAGCTATGAAGGCTAAAGGACAAGCCAATGATGAATACATCAAAACGAGGACAAAATCATTGAAAGAAGTACAAACTCCAAATTGGTAGTCGCCTAACCAATATGACGGATCACCCAAGTGGCTTGACCTCGTCCAAGTTGACAGTGTTCAAAATTAAAAATATTCAAGGCAGGTCGTGACTAAAGATGAAACGACAATTCGCCAAAGATGAATGGGCGAACTAGAAGTTCATCGCTGAAGCTGAAAGAATCCTGAGTAAAACTGAAAGCTGAAAAGGCGAAAAAGGTGGTAATTAGTGATCCGCCGAATGTGAAAGGCTGACTAGACCTAGTGCGCCAACTAAGGTCCAAACACCTGAAGCCTGAAGCAAAAGAAGGGCGAGCTAAAAGATAATCCGCGATCCACCAATTCAAAAAAATGAGCCCGACTAACGTTGATGAATGGGATGGAATATGAATTTTGGGCTGATTTTGGAGAAACTATAAATAGTGGAAAGGAGAGAGAAAATGAAAGAGATTTTTAGTATCAACTTTTAGCATTAGTTTTTGTATGAGACTTGAGAAGTTTAGTCTTTTTACCCTTTGAGAGTGAAAATCGATTCATTATAGTAATTAGAAAAAGAGGGTGGATGATTCCACAAATTTATGAAAAGGGTTTTGGTAAAAATTATCAAAATTAAGCAAAAACTGGGAATTCAAACAAGTGAGAGACGATCTAGGGGTGTGGGGATTGGTATTGATGTAAAATAGGGGTACATGTGGTTGCTCAATTGTGCTAAACAATCATGGATAGGCTTGGTATTCTTCAATGACACTAATCTTCTTTCGATCTCAAAGCATCATATCATACAATTTTCTTTCGGTCTCATCTATGTGAATTACCAATCAACCCAATACCTTACTAGAGTATCTCTTTTGAGCATATTTGGCAACTAGAATTGAACCACAATTTCTCTTTCGAGTAAACTATAAAAATCAAACCTAAATTGCATGCATCAAGCTATTTACCCACTTCAATTAATCTCTTTCGAGCATCAATCAAAAATCTAGACTAGGATTAAGTTTGCAACCTTAACACATAAATTAACTCCATGCTAAATAATCCAAATCCGTGGGTTAATAACATTAAAATAGAAGAAGACACAAAACCCACTGAATTAAATCAACACCCAACCCTATAATCACACCCCTAAATTGGGGTTTTAGCCAAGCATTATAAAAGGAAAATAAAGTATACCAATTATGTTTTCAGAAATTGGAGAGTTGAAATTAAGAAATAATCTTCAACACCCACTTTAATTTGAACCCTCAAATGTCAATTACATGGTTGTTCAAACCCCCCCAAAAACTAAGAATATTTCTCAAATGGTAAAAAGAGTAGAATTCCCCTATCTCAAAATTTAATTTCTAAAACTTCATATAAAAACTGATATATTTTCTCTTTTCTTTGGCTATTTATAGTTTCCCTAAATTTGGCCCAAATTCCATTTTGACCCATTCAGTGACATTAATTGGGCTCGCTTTTCTGATTTAACGGATCACCGATTGCCTTTTAGCTCACCTTTCTTTTGCTTTATGCTTCAGGTGTTTGAACCACAGTTGGTGAACTCAATTGATTCAAAATTTCACATTCGGCGGATCGCTGATTACCACTTTGTTCACCTTTTCAACTTTCATTTTTACCAAAGAGTCTGTCACCTTCAGTGATGGACTTTTAGTTTGCCCATTCAGCTTTGGCGAATCGTCGTTTCATCTTTAGTCCGCCGACTTGCCTTGAATATTTTCAATCCTGCACATTATCAACTTGGGTGAGGTCAGGCCAATTGGGAGATCCCCCTTTTTGGTTAGGCGACTACCAGTTGGAAGTTTTAACTCCTTTCAATAGTTTTTGGTCTCTTTTCAAGTATTCATCTTTGCCTCGTCCTTTAGTCTTCATTGTTGGAAAATTTCATCAAATTAGGACATGAATAGGTATTGAGGACACTAATTATTGAACTAAAAAGCCCTCAAATGAGTGGAAATCTACAACTCATCAAATAGCATAAACGCAACCAAACAAACTGAACTAAGAAAACACACGACAACCGAAGCTCCATGTCACCTAGAAGCCATTTCTAAGGATACTAAAAGATACCAACAACAAGGATCAACCTAAATTATGGCCTTCCGGCTGAAAGCTGCACTAAGAAACCCAAATATGGCCATAAATTGACTAAGGATCAAGTAATCCTAAACTAATCCTAAAATTCCAACCTAAGTTCGATATTACTCAATACATAAACAATCTAACTGAGCCAAGTCTAAAGAAAGGAAAACCATAACCTATCTCAAGGCCGAAACCGTATCCAAACCTCTACTCCGATACTTTTTCCTTCTGAAGGGCCTCCGAATGATGCCACACTATCAATAGTGCGATGGAAATGCAAAGCACAACAATACCCATATTAATATGCAAATTTGAAATTTGAAATACGACCCCAAAAACACAATCTTGGGACCCGCACATGAAAATCGACTCTGTCACGAGGTTCCAAATAGCTCAAGGAGCTTGTGCCGTGAAAATGGGCACAATCTAAGCACTAGACGAGCCAAATCAATCCCATCTATTAAGTAGCTCAAAGGAATAAAAATAGAGAATAAAGAGGAATTGACCGGTATTACTAAGGTTAACGGAAGATTCAACGACCCCAGAACGTGCCCATGTTATTCTCTGAAGCAATCCACAAAAAATCACCCAATTCCACCAAGAAAACTCTCAAAATCGCCAAAATACCATTGCTTTCTTAAAGAAATGCATGCTGATAAATGGGTTTAAAACTTATACATGCCAGGGATTTAAACCTTTGCGAATGCGGAAACTAGAAGAAATGCCATCCGCAAACGTGACTAGGGCTCGCGATCGTAGAGTAGAGAATAATGTTCCACGAGCAGCACTGCATCAACAATTTACTAAGGATGAAAAATCCTCTGACAGGGGCTCATAATTAGTTTGGAACTCTGTGTATGCAAATAAACTATGCTACCCAATTAGAAATTAGATTCTAGACTCAACAGAATCGACAAAACAACCAATAAAGGCCATCTTGTCACAATATTGATCCAAGTCAACACTAACACAAAAATACCAAATAAAAAAATAATAAAAGCCACAAACATCTTCCGAACACCTCAAGATCCAAACCAAAGTTCGTTCTGCATCAAACTAACTTCACCGATGAAACTTCCGTCCAAGCGCATTTACCAAAAATATTGACCAAAACCAAATTTGGTAAAAACTTCAATACTAATATGCCTAATAGCACACACTCAAAATGATAGCCTCTCAACCTGAACCAATCATCCCACTAGACCAAAATGAACCTTCTGAAGCTGATAGAACTGTCCGAATCCTCATCCAATATCAATTTTTATGAAAGTTGACTACAGTCAACTTTTTCATTCTAAAAGCCGCCATAAGGGCAAAACTAACTCAAAACTTTCTTGACCACCTCATGAAGCATGCTATCTAACCCAAAACCACAAAGAAGCTACAAGGAAGCTATGAGAAAGGGGAAAATAGTAAAAGTACTTAAAAACACAGAATGACCTCGAAGTTCATTACAATATCCACTAGTAAAAGGATATTTGTCTAGGAAAGTTAAAGAAAAGGAAGTACGTAAAGGCTAAAAAAGGTGGCGATACCGGGTCTGCATGTCAACTTCAGCCTCCCAAATAGCCTTCTAAATCAGATGATGCCTTTGTTGGATTTTCACCTATGGGATCTCATTAGACCGCAACTTCCTAATATGTTAGTCTTGAATAGCCGTCGGCTTCTTCTTAATTTCCAAAGAGTAATCAAGCTGCACTAAATCCCACTGAAGCACGTGTGACTCATCTAGGACATACAATCTCAACATAGACATATGGAAAATAGGGTGAACATCTGAAAGAGTTAGAGGTAAGGCTAACTCATAAGCCACCTCTCCTACCCGTCTCAAAATCTCAAAAGGACCAGTGAACCTGGGGATAAGCTTACCCCAACCCTCCTAATGAATGTCATCATGTCTTTCATAGGCAACACCCATAGAAACACTTGATCACAAACTATGAACTCTAAAGGTCGTAACCACTGATCCGCATAGCTCTTTTACCTACTTTGGAAAGTATAGAGTCTCTCCAGGATCGGACGAACACTGTCCATAGAATCACACAACAAATCCCCTATCCTCAAACCCATCAAACCAGCCTACTAGAGATCAACACCTCCTACCATATAATGCATCATATGGAGCCATGTGGATACTCAAATGGTAGCTATTATTATATGAAAATTCCACCAGTGCCAAGGACTAGCCCTACTGACCACTGAGATAAATAACACAGGCCCATAACATATTGTCCTAGACCTGAATATTCCTATTAAACATGCTATCAGTCTGAGGGTGAAAATTTGTATTGAGCTTAACTCGGGTACCCAAATCTCTCTAAATAGATCTCCATAAGTGTGAAGAAAACTGAGTACCATGTTATGAGATAATAGGTACTGACGCCCCGTGCAAACATACAATCTCCAAAATGTAAATTTGAGCTAACCTCTCTGAAATGTAAGTAGTCTAAACCTTTAGGAAGTGAGTAAACCTGGTCAATCAATCAATGATGACCCTAATAACATCAAATCTCTAAAGAGTAAATGGAAATCCTACTATGAATTCCATGGCTATGCGCTCTGACTTCCACTCCAAAATAGGTTGCTGCTAAGTCAAACCACTCGGTCTCTAGTGCTTGTACTTCACTTGCTGACAACTCAAGAACATAGCCACGAATGTTGTGATGTCCCGCTTCATCCCATGCCACCAGCAATGCTGCCTCAGATCACGATACTTCTTTGCAGTACTAGGATGAATAGAATATTAGAATAGTAGGACTCTCTAGAATTAACCTAACTAAATCCCTAACTCTAGGAACATAGCTACGACCCTCAATCCTCAAAAAATCCTATGGATCTAAGGTCTCCTTCCTATCCTCACACTAAGCACCCTGTCTTGAATCACCCTAATTCTCAAAATCTCAATTGTTGTGTTCGAATCTACTCTATCAAAAAAGATCTAGCCTCCACACAAGCAAGTACCTTGCCTGACTTAGAAATATCAAGTTTTACCATCTAGCTGGATAATGTTGAAATTATTGTTATAGTCCCTTCAATTGCCTATTCCGAAGCTCTGATTCATTTTATTTAAGGTTGGCCAGATCTACGTTTCTCTATTTAAGGTGACACATAGTTGAAAGTGTTGTTGCATTTGCAAAAGTAATCTACGAAAAGCTGAAATGAGAAATAAATTAATATAATGCTACTAAATGTTTTCATAAAATACATGTAAGATAAGTTTTATGAGATGCTATTATATTGGAGGAAAATTAAACAAATGTCTTTCGTTTATAAGTTTAAAACTTGTTCCATATGCATTTATAAGTCTACATTGAAAATTGTATTCAGTCAATTGATTAACATAGAGTGATAACACCTTGAATATTTCTTAATTTTAATAATGTATTGAGAAATATAGAAAGTTAGATGCACATAAATGATTTGAACAGAAAAAGGTTACATTTCTATTTCAGGTCAAGATGGTTATGGGAAAAATGTTTAGGAGCATAGATAAAACCTGAAATTGAAGCAAAGTTTGTTTCATCTTTGAAAATGTCAAGGCAATCATTATTACAAATATAATTTATTAGAATCGACTAATAGGCTTGGGAATATGATAATGATGTTTCTTATCTTACTTAATTCTTCACTAACCATTATAGTGAAGCACATGCAATTTTATTTGGGATCTCTTGGTGCCTAGATTGTCATTTTGAAGGACTAGAAAATGAACATGATGGTAATTTCATGTTTGGAAGTGGGTTGCATTATTATCATCGATCAGTGAAGTCCACTCTATTTATGTGAAGTCTCTAATCTCAGTCAGAGCAGGTTGAGTTGTATTGAGAATGAGAAGGACATGCAAAACATCATTATCTAGAGGAGGGGTATCAAATTAAATTCTTTTTAGAAGTTACAATTTTTTTTTAAAATTCGATTTTCTACAACTTAAATGAAAATATGAAGAATTTTTTTTTGTCGAACTCATTTACTATTTGTTTGGGTGAAACAATTAAAAGCATATATTAGCAACAAAATGAGAGTCTATACAGAAGAAAACGTTGCAATATTTAAAATACATTGTTTGTGTCTCAATTATCAACGTAAGCTCTAAGAATCCAACAATTATCCATATATGTTCAAGCTATCATTATTCAATTTATTTACGTCAAATTTCATTAATTAGAATCTAACATAACTCATTTAGGGTGAAAAGATAGCTTCAAGCTGCTTAAAGCATCATTTATTTATTTATTCGATTACTTGCGTCAAAGTTCATTTGTACCATTAATTTTGTAATCAAAGCTAGTAGAATATTGGCTTTGCCTTTATTAATATGCATGATAGGTCGATTCTATCTATACCTTTTCCGAATCTCATCTATATAATAGAGATAATAATGGGTGGAGAATTATTGTATATTCTACTGGCCCAGTAAATATCTTGTAGGAACGTGGAATTTTTTTTGTAAGGGTCGACAATGTTGAAATGTGTGACCATCTCACCTAAAAGCTTAAGTTGTTAGAGAGAGCACACCTTTATTATTTAATGGTATTCTCAATAGACATAACCCCCTCTCCACATTTAGAGTACTCCACCCACACACTCACACACACCACTAGTAAGGTGGCTTGAAACTTGAAAAAAAAGAAGCAAGTGGAATAATTATTCAACTCAAAATATCAATAACTCTACTATCCTTTTTTTTTGTGTTAGCTCTACCTTAAATAATATTCATGTCATACTTCAATCACAGAGTATTACCTACTCATTTGTGTCTTTGAAATACTTATTCATGACAATATTCAAGGTGTGGGGTAAAGACATTACTTTTTTATTCAAAACCCATAATTCAAGTTTTTTCTTATTATTTTGATCCATAATAATGTTTTACTAATCTTAATAGTAATACTAAATAATGTTAATCCATCATATATGTACCATAAATTACACCTTGGAGTGCATTAGTTGCAAAGGGTCGAGCATATGTATGTGTTTGCATCAGACACGTTCAAGTTAATAAGGTCAGTGCTCTCTCTCTCTCTCTCTCACACACACACACAACACTCACTTTAGAATCTCAATCACGCAGTCTTAGAAAATCTAGAATAATGTTATCGTGCTTAAGAATTTATTCATTTAAATACCGCAATTGCATAGAAAGACAATTGAGAAAAAATATGATCAATGAATATTTTTAAATTAACTTTTGCTACATTTGGAAAAGGCTAATTGAGATCGTGGGGAGTTGACCTTATTAACTTAGGGCTTAGGCATTGATCATGTAAGGATTCTTCAACTCTCTATGACGATTATACTTGAATTTAAACCACAGAATCATGAGATTTGAATGCCTAAATTGAGAATTTTTAGTTGTTAAAACATAAAACTAGAGATTTGACTTAGAAAATGAAATAATAAGTTAAACTTGATTATAGAAATGGAATCGTGAGTCAAAAATTAAAATTTCTCTCCACTACCTAGCAGACGAAACCCTAATTTTGCCTACTTTTTTCATGGACGACATGGCCTCCAGCCAGCCTCCGCCAGTTGAGGTTGGCCAGACGCAAAGGATATTGGAGGAGAAGAAAATGACATGCGCAAACACTCTCGCAGCACCAAAACCACAACATTATAACATCCAGATTAAGCCTTTAACGTATTTGCATGGGGAACCAAAAATAGTATGGGAAGAGGAAGAGGTACAACAAATGATCATTAACGAGGACCTACAATATGCAGTGATTGGAAAATTTTCTTATGGATGGCCTGACATTCTAGATCTAAGGAAATTGATACAAAAAAAATGTGATCTAAAAGGGGAAGTGAATATAGGGCTTTTGAGTAGTCGATACGTCTTAACAAGGGCATCACTGCTAGAGGATTATGTGAAATTGTTATCAAAACTTTAATTTTACATCACTCATAATCATTGGTCTTATCCAATGAGAACCCTGAACGCAAGAACCCTAACCCTTCATTCTATTCCATACAGCCTTGGTAGGACATCTATTTCTCAATTCCATAAACCGGTAAGCTCCATTTTTTTTATAGGACCTGAAGGCTAGTGGGACACTTTATTTGATCCGAAGGAGGAAACGACCACTGCAATATCTTGGATTTCTTTCCTATCATTGCCACCGAACTTTTTTGGTAAGGAGACAATATTTTCTATGGCAACAGCAGTCGGAAGACCCCTACAAGTAGACCTGACAACTCAGAATAAAACTAGGCCTAGTTGTGCAAGGGTAAAGGTGGAGGTGGATATTTTGGGAGAATTCCCAAAAAGAATTAATATTGGAATGAGAAAAAAGTCAGGAGAAATTATGAAAAAATGGGTGACTATTAAATATGATTATGTTCCAAAATACTGCAAAACATGTAAGCTCCAGGGACACAATGAGAATGACTGTTATGTAATTCAGCCTGGACTTTTCCCACAAGAGGAAAATAAAGAGGAGAAAGAACAGAAACCGAAGAATAAGGAGGACAAGAGGGATAATGGTGATATAACTGATGGGAAAGGTGCGAAGGGCAAAAAACAAGAACAAGATGACAGAGGGTATGAGAAAAAGGAAAGGGTGACAAAAGAGAGAGTTCATAAAGAACAATGGAGGAGGTATGGTTACAGAAGGGGGTATAATAGTCAAAGAAGGAAAATAGGAAAAATATGGAGTGAAAAAGTACAACAAGATGAAGCAGAGGTGACCACAAAAAATAAATTTGGGGTATTAAAAGGGACAAATGATAAGCTATACACACAGAAGGCAGATGAGGGTAATGAAAGCCAACCATCACAGCTTAAATCAGTAACACAACATGAATCAAAGAGAAGAGGAAGTGAGACATGGTCCTCTAATTTTCACCTTAAAGAGGACAAGATAGATTTGGAGCAAAGTGATAGTTCATAAAACTCTAATGGAAAACACACAGGCACAATTGGTACACAATTAGAGGTAAGAAAGATAGTGTCAGACAAGAAAAAAGAAGGGGGGAGGACAACAACAAAAGAAGTGGAGAAAGAGGATGATTTACCAAGGAAAGAAGTAGCAAGTTTTCTTATTCAATAGATTGATAAGAAAAAGTCACAAGAGATACAAGAAAAGTTAAACACAAAAGAATAAGAAAGCATGGATGCTAACATACATCACATCAGCAGAGAAGTAGGTCTATCTCCAAGACAAATAGGACACTTAAAAGGAAAATATGGGTCTGAAAAGATCAATAATCCAGACATATCTTATGTCAATATAAAGAGTAGAAGGAGCAGACCCTCACTTCTTGATCGATGATTAGTAAAATTCTATTTTGGAATATTAGGTCAGTAAAATCTCAAAATTCTTTTGAGAGGTTACTGGATCTAAATAGAAAATATCACTATTCATACATTGCTCTCTTAGAGCATTTTCAAAATATTTCTTAAATAGATAGATACAAGAGAAGACTTGGGAAGCAACATGCCAGAGTAAACTGTTCCTAAAATAATTGGTTGTTTTGGGATAAGGAGTGGGAGGAGCAAGAGTGCTTTGACTCATTACAACAGATTACTGTATCTTTCAAAAACAGAGACAACAATGCTCATGTCAAAATTACAGTAGTCTATGCTAGATGTAGTGCCATAGATAGATTGGAACTATGGGAAGACCTTGAGGAGATTGCTTGCAGTACATATTGTCCTTGAATGGTAGGGGAAGATTTGAATACAATTATTGATGAATCAGAAAAGTTGGTAGGATTACCTGTATCACAAGCAAAAGTTGAGGATTTTATCTAATGCATAAATTCTTGTGCCTTAAATGAGATAAATTTCTCTGGAAGTTGTTACACCTAGTGGAATGGCAAAATAGAGCAAGACTGTATTAAAATATTGGATAGAGTATTTGGAAATAATGATTTTATGAATGAATTGCACAATATAGAAGTACAACACCTGATAAGGGAGGGTTCAGATCATGCTCCACTTCATGTTACTTGCAGTACAATCCAGGAACAGATTTTAAAGCCTTTTAGATTTCTCAATTTCTGGACAAAACACCCTAGTTTTCAGAAGACAGTGGAGGACACATGGAAGATGGAAGCAACAGGGTCACCATTCACAGTGGTACAAACCAAATTGAAAAAGGTGAAAGTAACTTTGGTACAATGGAGTAGGACAACTCATGGTAATATTTTTTAAAAAGTGGCAACTCTAGAGGATATAGTAAGGAACAAATAAATTCAGGTAGAGATCAATGCATCAGAAGAAAATAGAACAACATTGAAGAAAGCTGAGGCAGACTTAAAAAATTACCTACACATTGAGTAAGAATATTGGAAACAAAAAGCAGGAATGAGATGTTTTCAAGATGGTGATAAGAACACAAAGTTTTTCCATGCATATGTCAATGGAAGAAGGAGAAAGATGTAGATATCTGAGATAAGGAACAACCAAGGAGATACAATAACCACCACACATAATATTGGGGAAGAGGCAGTGAATGTATTCAAGGAACAATTTATGGAGACCAATCAACCTACAGATTTCTCAATGCTAGCCAATATTCCTAAACTGATATAGCAGAATGAAACTATGGGATTACTATGAAGAGGATATTAAAGAAGTGGTTTTTGCCTTAAATGGGGATAGTGCAAGTGGTCCAGATGGCTTCTCCGGACAATTTTTTCAAAGTTGTTGGGATACTGTGAAGATGGACATAGTCAACATAGTTAGAGCATTTTTCTGTAGTCAGGAGTTTCCTAGGTTTTTAACTCACATTAATTTAGTCCTTATTCCTAAAAAGGAGGCGGTAGCTTTAGTGATCTGAGACCAATCAGCCTAAGCACTTTCACAAACAAGATCATATCAAGAGTGTTGCATGAAAGATTAGTGAAAGTGCTTCCTAACATTATCTCAAGAATCAAGCAGGTTTTGTGAAAGGGAGAAGTATCACATAGAATGTCTTTCTAGCTCAGGAGATCATAAGGGATATAAATAGAAGAAACAAGTTACATAATATGGTGGTGAAATTGGACATGGCCAAGGCATATTATAGAGTGTCATGGATCTTTCTCACAAATGTGCTCAGGGGTTTTAGGGGATTCTCAGAAAGGATTAGTGACATGGTGGTAAGGTTGATATCAAACAATTGGTACTCAGTAATTATGAATGGGTAGACTTTTGGGTTTTTTCAATCCTCAAGAGGATTGAAACAAGTGGATCCACTTTTTCCTACATTGTTTATAATAGCAGCAGAAGTCTTGGCAAGAAACCTTAATCAGTTATTCAAGGATCAGAAGTATAATGGCTTTGGACTACCAAAATGGAGCCCTGAGATTAATCACTTGAGTTATGCTGCTGATACTATATTGTTCAGTTCAGGACATTCATATTCAATGAAGAAAATGATGAAGGTGTTGAGAGATTATGAAGATGTGTCAGGACAAATGATAAATTTAGACAAGAGCTTTGTCTACTTGCATGAAAAAGTACCACCAGTAGTATGCAGTAGAATAAGAAGAATAACATGAATTAAACAAGGATCCTTTCCTTTCACTTATCTAGGATGCCCTATTTTCTATGTATGAAATAATAGAACTCACTTTGAAAGTTTGATTAAGAAGGTGGTGAAGAGGATAAGTTCCTGGAAGAACAGGTTACTCTCCTTTGGAGGAAGATATGTCAAAATAGCCAATGTACTACAGTCATTGCCAATTTATGTACTTTCTGCCATGAACCCTCCAGCTTATGTCATTACCCAATTGCATAGAATCTTTGCTAAGTTCTTTTGAGCTAATACTGTTGGAAAAAAAAAGCATTGGGTGGCCTGGGATAAGATGTGCTATCCAAGAAGGGAAGGAGGAATAGGATGGAGGTCACTACATGATGTTTCGAAGGCTCTGTTTGCCAAACTTTGGTGGAAGTTCAAAACCTCAATAGATTTTATGTGGGCATCTTTTATGTGGAGCAAATACTGCAAGAAATACCATCCTATTATTCCTCAGAGGCATGAGACATCTCATGTTTGTAGGAGAATGACATCAATAAGGGAGGAAGTTAAACATGAAGTATGGTGCCAAATTAAAGCAGGTAATTCTAGTTTCTGGTTTGACAACTGGACTAAACAAGGAGCCTTATACCATATAGAGGAAAATGCAAAGGAAGAGGAGATGGAAGTTAAGGACTTCAGCACATAAGAGGGGTGGGATAGGGAGAAATTGTTACATAACTTGTCTATTGAAATGACTGAGCATATTATGGAGAACATAACACCTCTAAACACTTTTTTGGGAAATGATGTGGTTTGGTGGATGGAAAATGTACAAGGAAGATTCACTATAAAATCAGCTTGGCAATTAATGAGAACAAACAGGAACATAAAAGAGACTTTGAGCTAATATGGAATAAGGGGTTGCCTTTTAAGATTAATTTTTTTTCTGTGGAGAGTCTGGAAAAGGAGGATAGCCACAGATGATAATCTTAAGAAGATGAGTATCAATATTGTCACGCCCCAAGACTACCCCCGAGACGCGGACACGGGACCTAGGACCACAAGTGATCCCAAGCTAACCCTACTGGCATGATAATGAGCATACTAAAGATAAACTGAATAATAGAAACTGTGCGGAAGTTATAATCATAAATTAATCTGAAATGATGGGGAATACCCATTTACTAAATCTGAAATGAATGAAAACTGATGAGTTTAATACAAAGAAAATATTAACTCAATACTAAGCTGAATCTAACTATGTCTGAAATAAGCCTCTAAACTGACTAGAAATGTTGGGATATGCCCC
>JAJOOS010028644.1:0-12403 GCA_029582725.1 Solanum chiquidenum | reverse complement strand
CCGAGAGGAAACTTATTTCCATCTAAAGCTTAGCCTAGTCACTATTATCTTGCAAATTTCCTATCGAAAGCATGTACCCAACTATTTATCTCAACTTGTATTGCGGTCACACCCCAAGAACTCTTCCCCATACTTGATTTCCTTGTTATTTTTGTTGTTTTAACTTACTAGTGACAAAACTCCAAATTGATATTTGACACTTTCGTGTCACCCCCTTTAATTTACAATGTTTTTAATCGTTAATGTCTTTAGCTACGATTAGTTAGAACTAAATTTTATTTTTCTATTAATTCTCAAAACCGCTCCCTTGGGACACGACCCCAACCCTTGGTTGGGTTACTATACTATTACACGATCGTAGACACTCGTACTGGAAGTTGTGTCGTTGATTACGTGATATTTTATAAACATCAAGCTTCACTGGTTCAAGTGTTGCTGAGAATCCATAAAACTTCGTTGAATAGCTTCAGAAGGTTTTTGAGATAATGCACATTACCATAAATGTCAAAATTTAAAAACTAATTTGAAGAAATCCTAACCTAAATTGAAGGATAAATTAGAGACAATGGAGAGGAAGCTAGGCAACATCTAGGGCGGCGGCGGTTGAAGGGGCGACATCAACGTCTTTGGCGATTTTAGAGAGAAGGAAGAGAAGGAAGAATGGGAAAAAATTGTGTCTGCCTATATAGATATTTTAAAGAAAGTGAAGGACAATATCTCTTTGTCCGTCACTTTTATTTTAAATGGTTGACCAACATTTTGACCAAAAAGCGACGGACTAAGCGACATTGTCCGTCGCTTTTTTGAAATATTTGACCATCTATTTTGACCAAGAAGCGGCGGATATAAAGATGTCGTCCGTCGCTTCTTTAAAAAAATATTTAATCAATTAATTAATAGAAAACGACGGACAGCGTAGTTATTTTTTAATTTATAAATAATTATTTTTAATAAAAAGTGATGGACATCGTCTCTACCTATATTAAATAATTAATTATTAATTATATATATATATTTAGCGCAAAAATCTGGGGAAAAAGTGACGGACTAAGAGATGTTGTCCGTCGCTTTTTGTAAAAAAAAAAAATATATATATTTTTATTAAAAAGCGACGAACAGTGTGGCAATTGGCTTCTCTTTTAGGTGCAACATCGTCCGTCACTTTTCCGTCCGTCATTTTTTTGGCAATTTTTTAGTAGTATAAGAAAACAAATGCAGTTAAGAGTTAGCATAGACCTCTATCCCCTTCGGATATTTGATGTTTCTTGGGTTTGTCTGGTTATTATGAAAGGTTTGCTGAAGTGTTTTCTTTGATTGCCTCTCCATTGACTGCCTTGACCCAAAAGAAAGTTAAGTTCTTATGGTCGAAAGTGTGTGAGAAGAGTTTTCAAGAATTGAAAGATAGACTTACCTCCACTTCGGTGTTAACTTTACTAGTAGTATCTGATAGGTTTGTTGTTTATTGTGATGTTTCAATGATTGGATTAGGGTGTGTTCTTATGCAAATTAGAAAAGTTGTTGCTTATGCTCCAAGGCAACTCAAGATTTATAAAAAGAACTATCCTACACATGATTTGGAACTAGCGGCAGTTGTTTTTGTCTTAAAGTTGTGGAGACATTATTTGTATAGTGTTCATGTTAATGTTTTCACCGACCACAAAAGATTGCAATATGTGTTCAAGAAAAAGGATTTAAATCTTCGCCAACGTAGATGACTAGAACTTTCAAAGATGAATGTCCTTTATCACCTGGGCAAAGCCAATGTAGTGGTCGATGCCTTAAGGTTGTTATATATGAATAGTGTTGCACATGTTGAGGATGGTAAGAAAGAGTTGGTTCCTGATGTTCACCGACCAGCTCGACTAGGTGTTCGGTTGGTTGATTCAAGTGAGGGTGTTTTTATTTTTCATAATGGTTCAAAATCATCTTTTGTGTCGGGTGTAAAAGTCAAACAAGGTCTTGATATGATTTTAGTTGAGTTGAAGGAAATGGTGCTTCAAAAGTCTATTGAGCCTTTCTCCCAAGGGAGAGATAGTGTGCTTCGATATCAAGGTTGTTTATGTATTTTCAATGTTCATGACTTGAGAGAGCAAATCTTATCAGAAGCCCACAGTTCTCGATATTCCATTCACCCCGGATCCACCAAGATGTACCATGACTTGCGGGAGGTCTATTGGTGGAATGAGATGAAGAAGAATATTGCGAAATTTTTGGCTAAGTGTCCTAATTGTCAACATGTGAAAGTTGAACATTAAAAGCTGGGAGGTTTGTCCCTAGATATTTGTATTCCTACTTAGAAGTGGAAAGATCTGAATATGGACTTATTGTTGGTTTATCCTACACTTGGCGGCAACATGACTCGATTTGGGTATAGTAAACCGTATGACGAAGTCGGCTCATTTCATTCCCATCAAGGTCACTTATTCGGTAAATATTACACTAAGTTGTATCTAATAGAGATGGTTAGGTTGCATGGAGTGCCTCTATCCATTATCTCCAATTGTGGTACCCAATTACTTCTCAATCTTTTATGGAAACATTATTATTTATTTATTTATTTATGTTGTTGTTGTTGTTGTTGTTGTTGTTGTTGTTGTTGCTGCTGCTGCTGTTGTTGTTGTTGTTGTTGTTGCTGATGCTGCTACTGCTATTGTTGTTGTTGTTTTAAAAAATTATTTAATCAAAATTCTTTTTTAAAATTTTAGCTTCAAATTTAGTATAATTACAAATAATTAATTATTTTAATAAATAAAAAATATTATTTTTTGTGGTGCCGACACGTAAGCGATATCACATCTCCTTTTATACATATATATAATTTATTATGGAACACAAAATCAGGTCAATCATATATATGGGATCATATATTAAGTAATTTCAAATTATTTTAACGAAGAAATGTCTAAAATGTCCTTAAACTATGATATTTGGTATAATATTGTCTTTTATCCACCTTATAAGTGTGAGTTGTTAGAAATAAGGATATTTTTGAGCCAAAAGATTGACGACGAAGATATCACGGGTCAAAAGGTGGACAGAGAATAATTTTATACCAATTCAAATAATTGAGTAGCATTTTAAACTCTTCTGACCTTCATTCGAATTTAGCTTTAGACCATATAGATACATTTGAGGCGCCCATATAGTTGCAAGTGTTTATTTTTTCTTTCTCTTTTCTTTAAGCAATGGCCTAAGAAGTCTCTATCTTCTTCAAATTTCTTGAGGTCAAACTACATCCCAAACATCATATTATTTTTGTGAAGCTATTGTATCTACGTTAACAAAGAGCCTTCTCAACCGCGACAATACCGCACTAGTTCTAATTATCAGAACATTATCTTTCCACCTAAAGTGGTACTGCCTAGCCACATATAGTTCAAGATAGTTAATTTAATGCTATTTGTCGAAAAATTATATTATGTATTTAAAAAATTATATGAAATATATATATATATCAAAAATTATTTTTTCACATATATATATTAAATCTTGAATACTCTTAACGAAATTTTTGACTGCACTACTAAAAGTAATTGTATCTATCATTTGCCTACAAAAATAACCAATAAAATTTCAATATTTCAAAAACAAAATATATGTGTAATACACTTATTTTTTTTCTATAAAAAATAACAAAACAAATCTACATACTTTGGCTAGTTTGATAAAAAAAATCCCCAATCATATAGGTTCCATACTCTTTAAATACATCAACAAATTATATATTAAAGAATCCTCTAGTACAGAACACCTTTGGATTTAATTAGTTTTTCTTGGAGGACCAACTTGGTATTATTTTTATTTTCCTTGTTAATAGTGGAATCCGTGTTTTTAGAGGAATGGGGGAAGAATCCATGTTCAAGAGATGAGAGGAACAAAAGAAAAGGAGTGGTGGTGTCAACTACATTAATCCGTTATACCCAAGCCAATAATTCAGGTGGTTCGAAGAATAAAAGTATAAACCTGTGAATAAGCCAACAAAATACAATTCTAAGGATGTAGTATTATATAGTTCATAAGTACAAAAAGTTAGTTCCGTTACGAGAGACCTCTTAGCACGTTTGAATTTTGAATGATTGGTCCTGAAACTCAAAAAATAAAATGCTCACAATGAGATTTAAAAGGAGATTTACCACTATGCTACAACTTGCTTCTTGTTCATAAGGGGGTTCAAAATTAATATATCTACATAAATATAAAAATTTACCTTATATATACTTTGTAATGGAATCCACGTGGATCTGCCCTTGTCAATATCCATATTGAAACCCGATTAAATCAAAATTTGCTCTTATATTAAAAGGTAAAGTCTCCCTAAAATAGTCGAATTTTTTTTTTGATTAAAGATGAAGTAATTAACGCGAACTCCACCATCATCAGTACAAAAGATGAGTGTTGTCTTTAACTAAGCAACAAAATTAATAACATGAAGATTGACCAGGTGTCATTAAGCCACTTGGCAACGAATATATAGCTTAGGTATGCGGTAAAGGAAAAAAAAAGTAGAATAGTAATTATATCCCCTGTGAGGTAATTTGACTTGAAAAAGAGTTTAAGAGAGAAAAAAAGATTTTTAAAATTGGTGATAAAAAATGAATGATAGAAATTTGTGATTATAAATCATTTTATTAAAGGTAAATGAATATTTTAAAATTAAATTGTTACTTAATATAATTTTTTTTTTTTTTTTTCAGACTGATTAAAAAAAGAAATAAGTCATATAAATTGAAATAGAAGAAGTAAGATATAGAAATGAAAAGGTAAGATTCGTAGTGAGGTGGTAATTAAAGGTGGGCTAGTGTTTATTTTTTAATAGCAAGTGTATGAAAAAGGTAGAAGAATGAAAATGGGGGAGTATAAAGTGTTGATAGAAGAAGAAAGAGTGAATAAGTTGTGGTAAGGAACTAAGGTTCAGGTAGTTGAGAAGAAGAGTAGTGCAACAACCTCGAAGCTAGTTCAAACTAGTGGGAGGTTGTCTGCAAAAAAAAGCAGCCAACACTCAATTAATTAGAAGAAAGAAAGAAAGACATGGCTCGTGGTAAGGTTCAAATGAAGAGGATAGAGAACCCCGTTCATCGACAGGTCACTTTCTGCAAACGGCGAGCAGGGCTTCTTAAGAAGGCGAAGGAGCTGTCCGTTTTGTGCGATGCTGAAATTGGTCTTTTCATTTTCTCCGCTCATGGAAAGCTCTATGAACTCGCTACTAAAGGGTAAACATTCTTTTTTCTGTGATTACCTACAAATATAGCTTAATCATCCATAATACTCTATTACTTTACAATTATCAAGTTATCCGTAATACTATACCTTATATATAAGAAAGTTATTTCTATAAATATCCTAAAACCTTATATTTGTTCTTAAGTTTTTTTTTTCTCTTCCCGTTATTCATTTTTGTGTTTTATGATGGAAGAAGCATGCAAGGGCTGATTGAGAGGTACCTCAAGACAACCAAGGGAGTTGAGGTGGCTGAGGAAGCCAAAGATATACAAGCTCTGGTAAATCTTTTTTTTTCTTTAACAGTATAGTTTAATAACATGTTATACCTGGGATAAATATACACATTAATAAAAAATGTTAAAATATTTATTGATATTAATTAATTATTATTAAATTCAATATCATAATATGCGATAATTAATTGCTATTAAAAATATAATTTTTGATGTAACGTTACTACTATTTATTATAGAGAATTTCCTATATATATTAATTTAATTGTGTAAATAATAATTTTTCCTATAGTAATTAAAGTCTCGCTGTAATGTCAATTTTAGCATCAGATGCTGTTTGTAGTGATATATTTATTGCATGCATGACACATGGAAAGTGAGAAGCACAACAAGATATAATATATTCAGTCGAATAGGGAAGAAACAAAAATTAATTAAGGATTATACTCACTTTTTACAGACAAAAGTAGTACTGCACGGGATGCTTCATGCTTTGGAATATATTAATGGCATAATTAACTGGAACCATGAAAAACTATATTAATTTATTTATTTTATTTATATTTATATTGGTAATAAGTGATATGAGCCCTTCCTTTGCATTTCTTGCTTTTTGACTTGGAAACTATCTACTCATAAAAAGGTACCCCTACAAAGAAAAAACAATCTTGGTTCTGAGGGAAAGTAGAACTAAAAATAAATAGGTGTAGTTATTTTTTAATTATAGTTTTTATCAACAAAATAAAGAGTTGATAGGAGTTAAAAAATAAAGAGTCCATGCACTTAACTTATGATTAGTACTACGTTGTCTAAATGAAAAATTGCTTTTATGCTAGGAAGTTGTATTTAGAGATAATAAAAAATACAAATAGACAATAGTTTTTTCTTATATGTTACAGTAATGAACGAAATTATATTCTTTAGGACCCAAAAGAGGAGATCAACATGCTGAAGAATGAGATTGACGTACTCCAGAAAGGCTTAAGGTATATATTTATCATTTCTGATCAATCTAACTAGCTTTTCTTTGTAGATAACATTGAACCTACCAAACAAAAATGTTGAGAATGATAAAATAACGCAAGCCTTCTCTTCATTAACAAAATATTATATACAATCTCCTATGGTGCCTTGATAACTAGCGCCAACTACGATAAAACAGAAAAGATATTAATTGCCTAACATTTAATACCAGTACAACAAGAGGCGGAGCTATGTGGGGTTTGTGG
This sequence comes from Solanum chiquidenum, assembly GCA_029582725.1. Classification (NCBI taxonomy): domain Eukaryota; kingdom Viridiplantae; phylum Streptophyta; class Magnoliopsida; order Solanales; family Solanaceae; genus Solanum; species Solanum chiquidenum. The sequence goes on along the minus strand of JAJOOS010028644.1, from coordinate 5,721 downwards.
GTTCGGACGAACTACTAGCTTTTCCGTAGACCTGGTATTTGTATTAGAAAATTAAATACATACATATACCCATTAATAAAAATGATTGACTACTGATCAGTTGTAAGAATGGGCGGTGAAAATGCTTTACACACTAGTGTCGTGGGTTCGAACCCACTATCAACATGCATTGCAATATTTTTCTTTTCTGTCCTAAAATTTAAAACCCCAAACACCTAATCATGGTTCCGCCTCTGAATAGTGTGCTTGACACCAGTGAGAATTTTAGTGGTGGAGATGTGATGGAGTGAAATGTGCCCCTCGTGAAACTTACTTCCTAAGAAAGTAACAATCAACAATTTAATGTGTTTATGAAAAACAGGATAGTGAGCTATGTGTCTGGTCAATTGGCTATCACAATAAACAACAATGAAATGGTCAATTCAGTAACAAACTGTGAAGCCAGACCAAGTCACCTACCACCTTTCTCAATGACCTATATATACTCTACTTCTGTTGAGGACAAAGAGATTGTATGTATGTTGTTTCTTTGATTTTCAACTAACAGGATTGTCCCTTAGCTTAAGAATGAGAGGGGTGGTAGTTGAGGCAATCATATTCCTTTAAAACATCCCAAACAAACTTTCTCTGCGAAATGATAACCCCTCAATCTATGCTAAGTATCTCTAGCCCCAAAAAGTAGTGTAGTTTGCCAAGATCCTTGATTTTGAATGTGTTGTGCAAATAGATTTTCAGTTGTGTGACTTCTGTTGTGTTTGTCCTTGTTAATATGACATCATTAACATATATAGCAACAAACACAATCAGTGAGGTAGATTTCTTATAAATTACTGCATAATCATGGTGTGAGTGTGTCTAATTGTAACGACTCAAAATTGGGAGTCGTTGTGACACCTACCCAATCCAATCATACTAGGTAAACCAACTGTCATACAAATTAAGAAAGCAAATGAAAACGGAAAGTAGAGTAAGGAAACATCTAATAACTCCAAATTAAATCATACTGTAAACTCTCATTATATCTATATAAACAAATATACACTCGATAAATTTCCAAAACCTCAGTGTCACATGCACAAGAGCTAATTAATAAAAGAAAAACTTAATAAAATTCCATACGTCATTGTCAAAAGCATAAATGAAAAATAAATGAAGATAGAGAGGGAAATTGGTAAGTCTCCAGAGGCTGGAGCTCACCATGAATCTAACTAGATAGACCTCGAATGAATCCAAATCACCGCTGCTAACTCGTGCAGGGATTTGCACCAGAAAAGATACAAAAAATGTAGGGTCAGTACAAATCACCAGTACTTAGTAGACATTATAGGTCGACCGAGCTTAAGTAATTACGATATCGAATAAAGAATACTAAATTTTACCCGCAGAAAATTCCCCAACAGTTTAATATACTCCTGAGATAGAATACACGACCATAGTGCATGAAATTCAATGCAATGCAATGAACAATGATCCTACCAGTATACACCCACTCAAAAGTGGAATATTGTAAGGTAAGACTTGTCACGGACCGAGTCTACACCCTGGACGTGGCTGGCACTCGAAAATCATTGTTGGTCCCCAAGCAAACCCTCATCCTAGCTGACTACAAGCGGAAGACTAACTCAAGCATACATAAGCTTAAAACTGAAATTAAATTTCATTGAACTCAAATACTCAACCTTTTAAAAAGTCTGTACAATATTCAAAAGAAAGTAAATAGAGAAAACTTCTCAACTTTGTCTATCTATGAAGCCTCTACTATTACAGAAGGATATTGGGACAAGACCCACGACATCTCAAAACTACTAACGGTAAGGTAAAGGTGAAGCCTCCAGAATATAAGAAGGCTCACCAAAGCTGACTGGAATATCACATGACCTCAACAAAACGCCCGTTGATGATCCTGAATATCTGTAACTGCATCTGCATCATGAAACGATGCAGGTCAAATGGCGTCAGTACATGGAATGTACGAGCATGTAAGGGGAACTCTACAACATAAGTATAAGCTCAGACTGAAATAAGGAAGACATAATCACCTCGTCTCAACTCACTATGACTCAAGAATACTCGACTCAAGAATACTCAACTCAACTCAAGGATATTCAACTCAACTCAGGATACTCAACTCAAACTCAAAATACTCAACTCAAACTCAAGATACTCAACTCAACTCAGGCTACTCAACTCAAACTCAAGATACTCAACTCAACTCAGGATACTCAACTCAAACTCAAGATACTCAACTCAACTCGGGATACTCAACTCAAACTCAAGATACTCAACTCAAACTCAAAATGAAAGCAACAATAAAAGATGTTATATACATGAAGCTTTTAAAACGATAGATAATAACTCAAATGTATATGAAAATATAATAATAAACCCATTACTCTTATTTGGAAGATTCTCTAACCGACAATCATCACTATGAGTTATGTGATGATGCAGGGTCTCGCCCAAGCTGCAAGAATTGTCCTATACCCTGTCGGGGTATAGGACATCCTCAACAAAGTGGATCCACTAAGCTTTGCTTAAAAAATAATAAAGAATCATCTAAAAAGTTTGACCCTTTACCTATGTTGACAAACATGGTTTATGAGGATTTTGAGTTATCTGAACTCATCCCCATATCGATACTCAATACTACTCCCAATAATATATACTTATGCTCATATGTTTAAAAACATAACTCGTCCTCTGGTTTGTGATAATTGATCAAACTACCCTCTTAAAAAAGGCAATTGCTCTTGAAATATCTTTTGAACTCATAACTCATTTAGAAATCTCAGTTTCTCTTTTATCAATGCAAAAATTGATAATTCTGGAACACACAATCCCCTTATACTCATACTCAACTCATACTTGAAAACTCTTTCTCAAAAACATATCAAAATCATATTAAAATATGATCATTGATGACTTGGGAAGTCATACTGCATAAATATTGATGGTATATCTAGATATCATGCTGCTCATACATTGATGGCATACTCGATTGTGATACTAATCATATTTTAAAAACTCTTTTCTCAAAAATCATCTTTACTTTCTCAAATCTCAGTTTAAGAACTCAAGTGTTGGGTTTAAAAAGCTTCTCAAAATTCATAACTCAGCTCATAGGGTTTATGTGGAATTATGGACATGAACGACTCAACTCAGGGGTCTTAATAGAAATATAGAAACTCAGTACTCAGAACTCAAGACTCAAGAACTCGGAACTCATGACTCAACGATAGACTCATCATCAAGGATGCTCAATTCATGGAGTTCATAAGGAATTATAGGCATGAACGACTCAACTCAAAGATCTCAATAACAATGTAGACTCATGAATACAACTCTTCTCATTCTCATACTCAAGTACTCAAGTCTTAAAACAAGTTTTAAAAGATTGTAAAGACTTCTCTAAATGACTCAAGGAACTTCCTCAAATTTACTCTTAACTCTATCTTTAATTCGAATTATGAATTCAAGGTTATGATTTATGATATATAGGATCTCTTGATGATTGAATGTAGTTTGGATAATTAAAATCAGGAAGAGAGTGAAGATACGCTTTAAAAGAAAATGAAAGAAGAACGGGGACAGGCGACCCTGGCGTATTCCAGGGTGCCAGCCCCTAAACTCCGGGACACCATTACTGGCGCACTGCAGGCGTGGCGCGCCAGCCCCTTTGGCGCATCTGTGGCGCGTTGCGCCACCCCTCCCCAGAATATTCTAATGAATTTTTCTTCTCAATTTTTTATTCTAATTCACCTAGAATCGATTGTTTTCTTTCAAACTTCCTTAGATTCGTATACCCAACATAAGTAAATGAAAATCTACTCAAATTTCCTCAGGAACAACCCTCAAACTCGAAACCCTCGCATCAAGAACTCATCAATCTTTATTAATAATGAATGAAGAACAAAACTTCAAGAAACTCATCAAGAACTCAACACATGAAATCTCATGGACGAATTCAATAAGGAAAATCATGATTGGCGTGAGGGTGAACTAACCCATCACTATGAAAACTTACATACCTTGAAAGAATTAAATTCTTGGCGAAAATCCTCAAAGCTCACAAAAATCTTGAACACTCTTCTTTTCTCCTCCTAAACTCCTCTCAAAAATCCTAAGCGTGTTTAGGAATGACTAAAACTGATTTCAATCATTTTAGACCCCTAAAATAATAACAAAAATGATCTAGGCTAGTGGGGGTAAGTAAAAGACTAAAATATCCCTCCTTAAAATGGATGAATTGCCTTAACTAGACAAGTTGCACTCCAACGGGCATATCTCCTTCATTTGAACTTAGAATTTAGCAAACTCAGCTGCGTTGGAAAGAAGACTCATAGATATTTGATTTGATAGATCATGGGCCATCTAAAACATTTTGTGTTGAAAGTTATGATCGTTTGAAGTTTACCAAAGAATAATCCCATAGAGAAATTTAATTGGAAGGAAAATTCCCAACTCAACTTTATGCTATGAAGTTTTAGCGACCTTAACATCTAAGAAAATTTTGAATCACTCGGGAAAAAACTTATTCACCATAAAGAATGACTCGAGTCTTAACTTCGAAATTTTCAGGATGTTACAAGGACTCATGGAGGACTCCCGCAGTCCATATACCTATCCGGAAAAGATCCCATTGAGCCTAAAATTCTCTTTCATAAAAATATTGTTTCCATTCAATCAAGTCAAGGATCAATGAAAGAAATGATTATAAATGAGGACGATTAGAAGATGAATGCACATGCAACATATATGAATACTAGGGGTGTACAAAACCGAACCGAAAACCGAACCAAACCGCAAGCTGAGTCAAACCAAAAAAAAAACTGACTAGTGGTTGATTTGACTTGGTTTGGTATTGAAAAAAGAACCCGACTATATTTGGGTTGGTTTGGTTTTAACTAAAAAAAACCAATCCGAGACCAAACCAACCCGACATTATATATATAATTTTAAATTTTTTTCTTATACATAAAAATATTTACTTTGATATAATCTTTAAATATTTCTTAAACTTTTTCATAGTTTTTATCTTTTAATATATTATTTCAAGTTTGAAATAAAGATTATAGTCCACAGATATTGGTAATTATAATAAAGGTTAAATCAAAATCAAATTAATACTAATGCAAAAAGAAAATCAATTCAACACTAAGAATGACAAAAATATTGAATATTTGTTCTTTGATTTTACATTGATTTAGACAATTCAAATACATAATCTAATTTTAATTTCCTTTAATATTTAGTCATGTAACTAATACTCCCTCCGTCCCATTTTATATGTCACTTTTTTATTTTGCACTTGCATTAAGAAATGATGTAACTTTACCCTTTTACCCTTATTTAATGTTTTCTTAAGTCAACTTTATAATAAATAATGAGTACATTTTCAAGATTAATTAACTAATCTATCAAGGGTATAATAGGCAAAATATGATAATTTATGCATATATTTTATAAAATGACAAGTATTGTGGTTCAGCTATTTACAGAAAGAGATGACATATAAAATGAGACGGAGGGAGTACTTATTAAACTTATTTTAGCATGATTTAGTACTTTTAAATTATGATCATTTTCATTATGACTTGTTAATTTGCAATATTTGTTTTACGCAATTTCATTATTATTATTTTTTTGTTGGATATTTTAGTGTCATTAATCATATCATATTTTGTGTTATTTTCTTAAGAAACACCTTAGATAGTTGTATTT
>JAJOOS010028642.1:0-10658 GCA_029582725.1 Solanum chiquidenum | reverse complement strand
CGATTGGTGCGAAGTAATAACTAAGCCAAACATCGATGTGATGTCTAATATGAGGTAAAGGTAAGGGTTAGTAAATTATACACACGTAGCCGGACCAAGGTGCGGGATGAAATTCTCTAGATACCGGACCAAGGATTTAGAGATACCTAACTTATCACTTTGCATGTAGTACACTAAGAAAGGATTGCTATTACTATGAATATTGTGTTATGAGCTTGTGAGGAACACGTATACCCTAGTTAATTCTCTCATCTTGATAACAACCAAAATTGACTTTTGTTTACTGATTACTTACTGAATTCTTACAATATGTTTCACAAATCCCCCCCCCCCGTAATTACTAGTTTCTGGAAGTAATTTGACTAAACGAATATAATTGTTGATTAAAGTTAAGTCTAACCCATTTTCCTTGTGGGATCGACCCCAACCTACAAGTTGGGCTCTTTACTTGATAACAATCACTTATGCTTCTGAAAAGAGGTGTAATTTGAGCGTATCATAGAGTGATATATAGCTCAAATTTATCTATGAGAAATTTCACTAAAATATTATAAATATGATATATGTCATAAGTGATAGTAAAGAATTTTTTTCGGGTATTAAAATATTATAAAATAACGGGATAAGATACTAGTACCCCCTTAGACTATGACCGAAATTCCAGAGGCACACCTTACCTAAACTAAGGTCCTATTACCCCCCATGAACTTATTTGTTTTGTGTAATTTTGTACACCTTTTTGGCCTACTTGGCCTCCAAACATCTCCCACACGCCTCACTTAATGAGAGGCACGGAGTGTGCCACATAAGCCAAAAGGTGTACAAAATTACACAAAATAATGAGTTTAGGGAGGTAATAGGACCTTAGATTAGTTAAGGTGTGTTTCTGAAATTTCGGTCATAGTCTAGGGGGGTACTTGTGCCTTATCCCTAAAATAAATAATAAAATAATTAAAATTTAATAAGGCTGAGTGCATTGAGTTATGATTAGAATTTGAACATATTTCAGTTCAATTTATTTTAACCCAAATAACTCTTACGCGAATTATTAACCCATTAGTTTATTAAATTGTAATGACCCTCGAGGTCATTAATGTGCTTTTACTATTTTCTCCCTTCCCGTAGCTTCCTGATAGCTTTTGTATGGGGCTGGGTTGGGTGGCATACTCCCGAGGTGCTCAATTGAGTTTTGTGTGAGTTTTTTAGTTTTTAGGTTTAATGCTTGAAAGAGTTCACTTTAGTAAACATCTAGAGATTCTATCAGCTTCGGAACGGTCCTATTGGTTGAATGTGATGATCAATTCAGATTTTGAGGCTTTCGTTTAGAGTTGGTGCGATTAAGTATTTTAAATTTTGAGGTTTTTCTAAAGTTTGACTTCGGCTATTTTTCTTGGTAGAACACACTTAGAATGAAATTCTACCAGCATGGTTAGCTCTGAAATTTCAAGTTTTGTCTAGAACGACCTTTGGTTTGGTTCCCGAGGATATTGGGATGATTTTTGGCTTTTACTGTTTTGTTGTTGTTCCTTTGTAAAGTATAGAATTTGGGAAACATTTTGAAGATACGGCCTATGTTGGTTGTTTTGTTGATTCCATTGAGTCCAGAGTGTCGTTTCGGAGTGGTTTGCTCTTTTTTTGCATCATTGGGACTTCAAATCAATTTCGAGGGATCATTCAGAGTTTGGGAGCACTTAGCAAAAATTTTGGTGTGTGGCTTATGGTGCATTCCCTTTTGCTGACCCTTGATCATTTAAGCTATGGCCTTTTAATTGACCAAGGGGTCACATAAGCGAAAGGGTACCACTAGGTGGGGTCGCTTAAGCGACTATCAAGCTGCTTTATAGAGGAGGTTGCTTTTTCGACCGTGGGGCTGCTTAAGCGATATATGCCTCTTAGGAGGGGGTCGCTTGTGCAAGACTTTGACAACTTAAGAGATGATTGCTTAAGTAAACGGTGGGCCACTTTTGTGAAAATCGTTAGGATTAAAATCTTATTTCTTCTTCATTTCTTCAAGGATGAAACCCAATTGCGGAGAGCTCGTCCTAAGGTGAGTTTGGCAAAAAACAATTTATCGTTTTTAGCGCTACAAAGGTAAATTCTTTCTTTTCATCTCCTAAACTTGTTTCTAGCTTTACTTTCTTAATTCAATTCCTTTTTTACCACAAATTCCATGAGTTTCAACCTTTAAAGTAAGATAATTTTACAATTTGAGGTCCAATTTGAACTCCATCTTCACCCATCTTTCGGGCATGTGATCCCCACTCCGAGGAGAACACAATGGCAGTTTCTGTTTCATAATTTTTTAACGTCGATTGAGGATATATTTTGGACATGATTTTTGGTCTAAATTTTGTATAATAAATAAGGATATTCGTCACGTCCCAAGCCTACACCTTGGACATGGCCGACACTCGAGAACCATTATTGGCACTCAAGTGAACCCTCATCTTGGCTGACTACAAGAGGAAAACAAACACAAGAAATAATAGGCTTAAAATAGAATGAAATTTGTTAAAAACTGCTCAATAGCATTACTTATAGTTTGTAAAAAAAAACTCAAAAGAAAGTAAATGTTGAGAGACACCTCGACTCTTTCTATATATGAAGTCTCTATAGTTCAACAGGAATTTTGGGACAAGACTCACAACACCCTAAAACGACTAAATTTAAAGGGGAAAAAGGGCAACACTCTCGAATGCAAGTAGGTTCACCAAATATAACTGGACTGTCAAATGATCTCAATGAAGCGCATGTTGATGATCCTGAACACCTATAGCTGCATCATTATAAGATGCATGTTGAATGACATCAGTACATTGAATGTACGAGGATGCAAGGAGAACTGAAAGCACACATAATAGAACTTGAAGAGTACTCACCTCAACTAAACTCAATACAAAAGCAATAATAAGAAATTCAATGTCTAAAGCTTCCGCTTCATAAATATAATATATTAACTCAAGGATTTATTTAAAAATACAATAAATTATACTTTACTCTTATTTGGGAGATTCTCTAACCCAAAACCATCACTATGAGCTATGTAATGATACATTTTCTCGCCCACGCTGCCATAACTGTCCTATACCTTGACGGGGTATAGAACACCTCAACTAAATATACTAAACTATGCTTAAAAGAAATAAGGAATTTACTTTACCCATGTTGGCTACAGGGTTTATGAGGAGTGTGTGTTGTCAGAAATTATCCCCATATCGGTGCTCAATACTACTCCTAATAATACATACTCATGCTCAAATGTGTTAAACATAGTCTTTCTCTGGTTTGAGATAATTTCACAAACTATCCTCTTAAAAGAGGCAACTACTTTGAAATATCTTTGAACTCATAAACTCTTTTTAGAAATCAAAGTTTCTCTTTCCTCAGTGTAAAAATGATACATTTAGGAATACGTAGTTCCCTTAAACTTTAAACAAAATATCTCTTAAACCTTTCTTTAAAACTTAGTTTAAAACACAAATGTTGACTTTAAATGATTCTAACTATGTATAACTTAAATAGAGTTCATGCCGAAATATAGATGTGAACGAATCAACTCAAGGATCTCAATAATAATATAGAAACTCAATACTCAAAACTCAAAATTCAACGATACTACTTATCTTAAGAATAATCAATTCATAGGTTTCATGCTTATATGTAGACATGAACGAATCAACTCAAGAATTCTAATGCATAACATGTAGTAATTCAATAATTAGGAATAGAGTTTCAAAAAGGATCAAGAAATCAAAATCAACTCACAAAAGCTCTTGAAATTTTCTATGAAACTCACTTTAGTTTTGAATATAAATTAATAAATATGATTAGGACATATAGGATATCTCAAGGATTAATGGAGCCTTTAGGAGCTAATACAAAGAAGATAACGTCGTCACGATTCAAAGAATCACGATCGGAAAGAAGCACAGAAAGGAAAAGGATAAGGTGACCCTGGCGCGCTGGCTGGAGTGGGGCACTAAAATTTATGGCGCTATGGGTGGCGCATCACCCCATCTCCCTACCTAGAAAACCGATGAAATTTTCTTCCCAATTTAAGGTCCTAACTCGTTTAGAATTGAATGATTTCTCCAAAACGCTTCTTGATTCTCAAACACAACACAAATTCACAAAAAAATTCATACTAACCTCCTCGAAACATGACTTTTAAAAAAGATCCACAACACAAAATAATTCACAACCTCCATTGCTAAAGAATTGAACAAAAATCAAGAACTATGCAAAAACAATTTAGATACACCAATTTTACGGATAAATAGTATGTATGGCATGAGGAAGAAAATTTCCATCACTGTGGGAAGCCATACATACCTGGAAAGAACAATGTTGTTGGTGAAAATCTATGGGATCATGACGAATGCTCAAAATCTAGAGATCATGTGAGAAAACCAATGGATGAAATGCCTTAAATAGAGAGTCTTCACTCAAAATGGCATAACGTTTTACTCTTACTCAAAATTTAGCAAACTTGGTGGCGTTGAAAAGAGGACTCAAAGACCTTAAGTTTGATAGTTCATGGACCACCTAATTTTTTATATGCTAAAGGATATCGTTGATTGAAGTTGACCCAAAACTTGAAACTGATGGTGACTCGTATGACCTTCTCTTAAGTTTTTTTGAAATTTGAGGTGCTACAATATCTTTCCCTTGGGAACATGTGTCCTCGAATGATGGTTGGACTGAGAATGGAAAGGAAAGGAGTTACTATTACTATATTTCTGACTTCTGAACTTTCCTATTAACATCGGCGAAACTGAATCATACTATGAGTTTGGAACTGTGTATGGCACATAAGTCAAGAACGATATAATTTTGAATATAGTCACGCTCTATCTGAATCTATTTTGCATAAAGCATGGATGTATGTGCACAAAGTAAGTATAGGAATATTATGCCTTGAGTTATATGACTGATATCTTTGAAGCATAGAAACACTTCTCAACTATGCTTTTCATTCTTATTATCACAACTCATTGGCTGCAACTCATAGCTCCTACAAGGCGATATAACTAATGTTACCAAGGTCTGAGTCTAAGTGTATGCTCTTACTATATTCAACCCTAACTCTAAATCACAAAGTACTTAACATACGGTGATTATTCTAATTTAAATCACAAGATTCGGGTTCTATACCTCTATAGAAAATCTAATCCCAAGAATATTGCTCCTTACCACTACATTTAATTAACCTTGAGTGTTATTCAACAACCACCTAATGCATCATGAATTCATCCACATGCTACCAACACCACATTCAATCCTAGTACTATAACCACTCCATTGATGCCTATTAACCAATCCTTACAAGAGTTCCTCATTCTCTTGTCACTTCCACAAACTGAAATTTCATGTATCATTACTAGAAACTGACTTATTACTCATCGTAAAACCTTATCTCCTTCTTCCTCCACATTTATAACCATAGATGGAATAAACACAATTACTATCACAATAAGAAATAGCAATCCTCTTCTCTATCATCACACAACTACTATCAATAACACCACTCTTAAAAAAAATAAGGATAACTGAAAGAGCTTTAAGGAGAAATATCACAAGCACGATTCATTCGAGAGTTCTGATATAAGTATATGCATGACATAACATTATTTTTCTAGCCATTAAGATAAAATCGTGAATTTGTGAGACTGAACATACAATAAGACATGAGTGCTTATATGAAGAGGTTCATATCATGAGGTTGATATCCATAACTGTATGGACTAAGATTGAGATCAATGGGCTAAAGTCCTTGCCCTTTGTTCTAGAAACTGAGCATAGATGTGAATCTCTCTACTCTCTAAAGTGTATGAGCGTAGGCCATAGAAGCAATTTTGATATTAGAAACATCAACAAGATGTTCTAATGACTTAACTTTGAGGAATACACTAGAGTATGAATGAATTGATACAAAACTATAACTCTTTCTAAACACATCACTATGTGATTCTCAACACTTGACTTGGATTCTCATCTTATCATCTCACTATTAGGTTTGCAGCTAACACTTTAAAGCTATGAATATATTTCATCATCTCTAAATTGTCTACATTCACTTTACTTAAATATTTGGAAAAGGCTTATCTCATAGCTACTGAACTCTCCAAATGCAGGTATCAAGATTCCTTCTAAGACCTCTTTTTAAGATACTTCTCTTGACCTTTTCTCATTGGTTCATAAGGCCGCTTCATCTTAATCTTAAGGAAAAATAATGCTTACATCATCATATTCCATATTGACAACTCAAATATACTATCTAGGCACACATAAAAAATCATAACCTTAATAGGGCCCTTGTTTGGCTACATACGATCTCGGGTACACCTCTTTATGATCTTGATAATCTAATGACGTAGTCATACTTCATTTCTCTAATCTAAGGGTAAAAACATCACATTTGAACCATTAACATGCATTGAAAATAACACCTTAAATCCTCTCTTACTCTTGTCAAACCTTCTAGATCAGATCTTAAAACTAACATCATCACTCTCATATTGCCATCTTTTTATCACGGCACTCGTCTCAACTTCAAGCTTAGTGTCTAGTACCAAACAAATATATAAATATAATTGCTCACCTATTATAATAACTTACCACTACTAAATAAAATTATGAAACACTCACCCACTAAGACCTCATGACAAGTAGTCAATCATTATCTCTCAGTTCTACATACTTATAATTTACCGTCACACCTCATTTCACAACTTAAGTAGTATTTACCATTCCTTATACATCATTTCCAAATTACTTCTATAACCCTATGAATATTATGGCTCTCCTTCAAAATCATAAGCCTAGCTTGGATCTATCTATAACACCTTGTATTCGAAAACACAGGAAAAATCCAGTTTTCAAAAATTTGGTGCCAGTTCCGACGGTGCCATCCATGACCCGTTGAATGACCCACAGACCATAGGTTAGGTCCATGGGCCAGTCAGTTTTTCCAAAATATCAAGTTTTCTGTATTTTTCAATGATTCACCAGGACGGTCAGTCATCCAATGCACAAGTAATAGGTAAGTCCCGTAGGTAAGTCCTAGACTTAGAGAAATTTTAGAGGACAAAGTTGGGACCCAAGGCCCTGACCCACAACCCGTCGATGGGACCACGATTCGTAGGTGTAACCCATTGTTTGATGGCCCAGAGACCACGTCTGGGAGACTATCGACAGTGACCAGGATGGTATGTAGTTCAACCGATGGATCGTAGGTTGTCACCGTCGTTGGGCTGGAAATTATTTTTTTAGAGGGTATTATCCTAACTATTCTAGCCTAATAATATGTTGTTTTACCTTTTACCAAATCGCCTATATAAGTGTTTTTAACCCCAAAATTCCCGAATTGAAATTATTCTGTCAAATTTCCAAAAGAAGAACAAGTCTTCCTCTCAAATATTTCTCTCTCTAAAAAGCTTGAATAAGAAGGGTCCAACCTAGGGTTTCAAGTCAAGTGTCTGATTCCACCATTGAAGTTAAGCAATTGGCATTGAGGTATTATGGTTTTCATCCATTGAGCCCTTTCCTCCATGGAGTTCCCAACTTCTCCAATTTTCAAAGTTAGAAATCCCCATTTGAGTTAGGGTTTTTCTTCTATGTTATGAGTTCTCTTAATTATTGATTTAATTGATTGATATATGATCTTTTGTGCATGAATTGAGTAAATTTCACGTTCTTGTGATGATCCCACATGAACCCATGTAATTCCCATTTTTTTCAACTTATGATCATATGATGTGGGTGTTGGATTATGAAAGAAGAATTTATGAAATCAAGCATGTTCTCATGACATTTATGTAAATGTGTTAAGGATGCTTTGAGAGTGAATTTTCAATGCTGTTTTTATTTTTCTATTGTTGGAAGGATTTCTCATATACACATGAAATCTTGATTGTGAAAGGTTTTCTCACATAATAAGGGTTCTTAGGATTGAGAGGTCTTCTCACCTAAAATTAACCAATGTTAAGGAGTTATTCTAATGTTGAGGCAAGAGGTGATTACCCATGATCTCTAATTGAAAGACAAGAGGTAATTTACCATGTCACAGGATGTATGGACAACAGGTGATTACCCATGTTCCTTTAAGAGCTAAGATAAAAATAATTAAGAACTATTCCGTTGAAGTTAAGCTTAGTACCGAGTGGAAAAGTGGCAATTACCCGTGTCCCATAAACTATGTGCCAACATAGGATTGTATAGATAGACATTAGGTAGTGGATACACATAAGCTAGAAGATCATGTTCGTTATCATGGCAAGTAGGACAATCCCTTTTTCGGTGTGGGAGACACAGGATTCCATGTTGATAGATCACATGGTGTTATATGTCGGTTAAGGCTTCTTCCCACAAGCAAGCTAAGATGAACTAAGGTTACTTCAAAAAGTATCTTACGTATGTTTTAAGATGATATTCACTTGCATTGAATATGCTTTATGTAACACCCCTGAAATTCGATGACTTAAGTTAGAGCCTCACCTTATGAATAATGACTTAAAAATATTTAAAATGATGTTTCTAAACCTAGATTAATGCAATTGATTTGGTTTGGAAGAGTAAAAGTCTAAACATCAAGAAACGACCACCACGTCCGGAAACTAGAGAAGGATGTGTTCTAGTGTGTCCATAGGTTATGGGCAGGTTTGGGGGTGTCGTATGATGGTATAATCTTGTAAAAATGGTTTAAATATGTAAAAGTATAGGTTTAGGGTCCAAACGTCCGGGTACGACCCCCCAAGGACCACCCTAGGGGTCCTTGAGGAGGACCCAAACTTGGACCCAAAAGCTGTCAAAACTGCAGCAAACGACGAGACCAAGACTCACGGCCAGCAGACTGGTCTACGGACCGTAAGTCATGGTCGTGAGCCCATACTTAGTCGTGGGAGACTTGGTCCCAAAAGGGGAGCCTCAGTACCCAACGACGGATGACCAGTACGGTCCGTAACTCCACCTACGGTCCGTAGGTGGAGGGTCGTAAGTCCTAGCAGTTTTAAAGTTTTAGTTTTTAGTTTAGGGGTCTTAGTATTAGTTAGTTATTTAGTTAAGGGTTAAAATGGATGGTTAGTTAACTAATTACCATTCTAAACCTAACTATAAGACCCTAACCCTAAGACTTCAACTCACAAGTCAAGTGCTTTCTCTCTCAAAACTCTCTCAACTAAGAACCCCATTGAAGAAGAAGACCAAGGTTCATCTAGGGAAGCAAGGTTTCGATTTTTCTCCCTCAGTTCTCAAGGAATTAAATAAGGTATGGTCGCTTATCACTCTTGGGATTCCTTTCCCCAAGAGGCCCCTTCAAGATGAATTTCAAAATCTCCAATTTCTAGGTTTTCAATCCAAAAACGTGGGTTTTCTTTCTAAAGTGAAATTGATGTTATAAACTGACTTTGATTGATGTTATATGAACAATCATGGATGAATTTATGTTGTATTGATGGTTTCTTGAAGAATTCCTCATGAGACCCATGCTCCTCCTTCGTTTCTAAATTCTAACCCTAGTTTGTGTTGGATATTAATTTAATGCTATGAAAATTCCTCATGTAATTCATGTTTGTATGATGATTCTACCCTAGGTTATGTATAATTTCTATGCAATTAGGGTTGAGTCTTTGAATGAAACCTTGAAGGCTATGAAGGGAATATGTCAATTGCTTATATTGACGTTGATTATTTATTACTTCATGAATTACCTTGTATTATGTATTGGTTATGAACTGATTGGTAATTGAAGTATGAATGTCCCATGAAGGGCAAGAAGTTATGAAGGTTGGTTCTTCTTTGAACTCAAGTATGAAAGGTAAATTACTTAGATTGTAATGATGCTTTATCTAATGTGTTGTTGCGGTGTTGATGACCTAGTTTCCTCATCCTTAACCGTCTACACTTGAATTAGCTATGAAGTATGTGTGTATGTTATGGTATGATTGTTATATGATTGAAAGGCATGATTATAATGTAATGAAAAGTGAAAGGTTTACTCACTTGTTAAGTGTTTCTAAAGTGAAAGGATTGTTACTCACTTATGAACACATGTGAGCTATTATAGTAATATGTTTACATAAGAGTCTAGTAAAGGATAATGTGAACTTATGTGATGAGTAAAGATGATTACTAAAGGGAATTAGATGCTTAGCACCGAAAGGGCATGCAAATGAGATGGGGGTCTCACATTTAGTAAGTCCGGCTCCCCACATGGGTTTCCTCACGTTTAGCAAGTCCGGATTACCCACGGTATGTGTTGTCTCATGAGATGGAAACCCCCACGTCTAGTAAGTTAGGGTTTCTAGAAGCAATCTCCTTGACCCTTAACTATGTGCCCACATAGGACTTTAGCTTAGTGGATCCACCTAGATAGCTATGTATGAATGGTTACACCTTAGGCAAGTGTTAACCCTCTCTTTTCGGTGTGGGAGTAGAACACCGGATTCCATGTAGCTCTCATGGTCTATGTCGGTTATTGCAATATTTCCCTAATGTAAAAGTAAATGAGGGTATGAAAGGTGTGAACTCCTACTAGGGCTTTCTTAATGGTTTCTACATAGAGTAAGGGAGGGTATGGGACTTCTCTTGCACATTGCACTTGTGGGATCCTAAGAGATAGTTGTAGTAGTGTTCTCTTATGATTACGATGATTATGATGA
>JAJOOS010028641.1:0-16743 GCA_029582725.1 Solanum chiquidenum | reverse complement strand
TATATATATATATATATTTAATGAATTTTATGTATGATACAAAATATAAGCATAAAGTATGAATTTGTCTATATTACCATCCACTAATTATTTTGTGGCCGGCTTATAATAAGCAATAACTACTAATTTTGTCCATCACCATCCTCTATTTATTGTTGTGGCTAATAATAAGCAAAAACTACTAATTTTGTCCATCGCCATCCACTATTTATTTTGTGGCTAATAAAATGATCATGCAGAAGGAAATTAGAATTAAATTAAATTTGACAAGTTAAACTTTTAAATTGTTTTCATTAATTTGGTAAAGAAAATGGACCTTGGGTTAAATTTAATTCAAAAAATTAGCTCATGACTCTATGATTGTTGATCAATTTTTCTCACTGACTCAATAGTTGAACTTATTATACTTTTGATATTACGAATTTTGTTTAGTATTTTTTAAAATTTAGTAATTCAAGTACACACAAAATACATACACGTACATGTTCTATAAAAAATGATGAGTTTGATTGAATTCATAATTACATGCTACAATCGACATTGATTATCATGTTACATGTTTATTATTATTGTTGGCCATAAAGATACGACACGCATGACCCTAACTCAACCCTAAAAGTTGTTCAAGTCAATATAAAGAGATCAATAATTGTCATTCCTTTTCTTATGGGAACTTTTTAACACTCTTTGCATGCCCAAACCTTGTTCACTGGAGCGTGAAGAATTGGATGAACCTAACTATGATATCATGTAAAGATATAACACTTGAGCCCTAACTTAACTCCAAAGCTAGCTCATAAGGTGAGGACTGTCTAAGTCCATATAATTAAGGAGATCAAATTTCTAATCCTTTCACATATGAGACTTATTGACATTGGCATTAGCTATAGATTCATATCCAAATATAATAATATTAATCCTTCATTAATGAAAGTGATTAATTATAAAGATCCTGCAAAGGTCATTAAAGAAGGATTATCCAAAACACTTGTGTTTTACTATCCATTAGCCGGTAGGATTATTGAATTAAAGAGTAATAAGAAGCTTGTTGTGGATCGTGCCTGGTTCTGATGGAATCATTGGTTGCCCTCTTTTATTGGTTCAGGTAAATTATTACTACTTTTTTCTGTCGTGTGGCTTAATAGTTAATTAAGTAAGTGAAAATCTTTGTAATACTACATTCACAATGTTTTTTTTAGCTGTAATTAATTAATGACAATAGTTTGATTGTAGCTAAATATATTTTTTTAAAGGCAATTATTAGTGACAATTACATTTTAATACTTTTTGAAAATGTCGCTAAAGCCTATAGCTAGTGACATTAAATTCAATGATAATTAACTAATATTAGTAAAGATTTTAATATTCTTTATAAACATACATATTTATTGCAGTTAAAAGTTATTTTAATTGGTTTCAAATCTCAATGAGACATAAACAAAACATTACTAGTCGGTGGTTTGTAGACATATCTAAAATTTGATGGGCAAAATTACACGCTTGTGGGATATATATATAACTAGTTTTAAAACATGACATGCGTTGAACAAAAAAAATTAAGTAAACGACTATACATGAAATAATAAAGTATAAGTTTGTATGTTATGATTACTAATTGCTAGTAAATTTATGCGGTTATGAAGAAAGAAATACATAGTTGGCATATTGGGCAAAGAAAGTTGTAGGGATGAATTGAGCAAAGTACATATAGTTGCATTTGGGGCATTGAAAAGGATGACAACAGTTTTGCTGGCCAATATTATTAGTCAAGCTAGGTAGTTTACACACATTGCAAGAACTCATATGGCCCTCCATTTCTTGCTGCAATCAATGAAAAGACAGGGACCCCTGTCACTGTTACTGTTGTAATGAGTCGCGCGATCTTGACATATTGGCAAATCTCATTTCAATTGCCATGTCGTTCGTGTTCTCACTGGTTCCCCCTAGCACTTCTAGTGAGACGTTACTATGTGTCAGGGGAAACACTGGACAAGGATAGGAACAAACTCATCCTGTTCTTGATGTTTTCTGGGTAATCAGTGAAAACACTTGGGTCGTTGGGGCTAAATTTAACACTTGAGCAAGTGCGAAAGGCCAAGGTATGGGGAATACCGTTGAGGCCATGGCTTCCATCTGCTAGTATAGCTATTAATGTAATGTGTTCATCATAATTCATAATGCATCATTCGTGAGATTTTCAGTTTGGACTGCGATATTGCTCATGTACTACTTGCTTGTAGGATTTCATGCTACCTATGATGCAGCCAAGGAAATTGAGAGCAGATGTACAAGTACTGCTGATATTGAAACCATTGCAGCAAGGACAAATGCTTTGGAGACTGGAGTAGCCTATAATTACGAATAGAAGATAGTCGTAGTTGATTTTGCAAGTATATATGGCTTTTACCTGTTTTTGTTCTTTTCATTTGTATGTCTCAATACAAGACAAGCGCATAAAAGAATATAAAATCAGAATCGAGCTATCGCGCAATCTAAGTAACCTTCCCATCTCCTTTATAATCCAAAGCGGCATATGCCAGAAGGGTACAAAGCCGTCGTAAGATAGTCTGCACAATGTTTAATACTAGTACAATGCAGCAACTTTTACTTGTCTACTTTAGAAACAGACTCTGTACAAACGGACTAACATCATATGCATATATCAAGACAAATAAAATAGGAGGACTAGCTAGGAACGTAACATTGTACTATCATTTAGACACAACTAATTCAGTTACCAGAAGCAACAGGAGCAATAGGAACATCTTTGCTAACAACCACATTAGAAGTACCATTTCCTTCTTCAATATTGTTCTTCCACCCTTTGCTCTTTTCGAATTCCTTTGCTGTGTCATAAGAAGCATGTAGCCCGAAAAAGAAGTAATACGCCAAAAGAAAACCTGTCCAGCCAGCAAATCTGATGAATGAATCTTTATCTATCGAGCCTAGTAGGAAAATGTTGATAGCTATTGATAATGATGGCAACCAAGGTACAAGAGGCACACCCCAAAGCTTCGGATTACGAGCCTGAGGAATGAAAATACAAATTCCTGCAGTTGCTGAAAACCAAATAGGCAGAGTAAAGCAGTATGCAATCCATCCTTTCTCGCTAAGTCCCCAGTAAGCAGCTGTGGCGATTGAGGATCCGAGGATGAGCAATAGGCATATAATTAGCTTGTTGCGGTTTGCGTTTGTGGTCACACCACTCACATAGTAACGACGAACGAGGAGAGCGAGGGCAACGAGCATGAAGATGAAAAGGGTGGAGATTGACAAGAGATTGGAGAGAATTTCGAGCTTCGTGAAGAAGGCAATGATTGCAGTAGCAGACATCATGACCGCCGTGGCATTGACGGGCGTCCCTGTTTTTTCATCAACATAGGAAAACCACGGAGGCATCATGTGAGTCCGTGCAATGTGAGTGAGATAACGAGCCTGACCAACCGCGCCTACAAGCAACACTGAGGTCATTCCTTTCAACGCACCTGCAATTAGTGGTGAAGTCAGAAATTTCGCTAAATGTGTTCAAAATTTTCATATATATGTAGCTCCGCCCCTACCTGCAGCCACAATATATTGCGCCCAACTCCATCCAACAGCTTTGAACGCCACAGAAAACGGAGCATGAGGATCAATGCTCTGATAAGGCTGCATAAGACAGAGTGTTATAGCCAATAAACAGTACACAGTAGTGGTGATCACCATAGATCCAACTAGGCCAATGGGGATATCTCGAGCCGGATCCTTAGTTTCCTCAGCCATAGTCGACACAGCATCAAAACCAACATAAGCAAAGAACAACACCGCAGAAGCTTTGAAAATGCCACGAGCACCAAATGGCGTAAAGGGGGTGTAGTTCTTGGTATCCGCCTTGATTAGGCCACAGATGATGATGAAAACAATCACCACAATGTGAATGATCGAGGCAACATAGTTGAGACGAGAAGAGCCTTTCGTACTACGAATGGCAATGATGCAGATGATGAAGCAGACCGCAACAGCGATTGGGTCAAGTTGGTTGTAGCCCTTGGCTAAACCATGAGCCGTGATGAGGAATTTCTCAGGCTTGAAGTTCAATAGAGTTGCAAAGTATGAGGTCCATGAACGAGCCACTGCAGCACCACCAATCACATATTCAAGAAGGATGTTTCCAGCAGCAATAAAGGCCACAAAGTCACCAAGCTCCACCCTCAAGTAGGCAAATGAACCACCTAAAATAATCATTTTAAAACTTTAGTACATATATCCCTTAATAAAAACTCCATGAACATTTGTTGAATAATTAAGTAAATAAAAGTAAGATGTATCTAAAAGTTTATGTTTTTCAAATGAAGATAGTCATGCATACACTTCAACAAAACATTAATTTGCAGTTGGTGATTATAATTTCAACTTATCGAGCATATTCGATGAGTTTATCTGATCAAGACTTCATCTTAGATGCAATGATTTTAAGTTAATCAACGCGTTATCACCATGAGTTTCATAATTAGCATGCATATTTACTAATCGTTTTATGAACAGAGTAAATGATGAGATTATACAATACTAATAAGTCGTATTGAATGATTCCCAGTGATAAAACATTGAAATGTAGTAACAAAATAATTCATTTTGTCGATCGAAATGCAGTAACAACATTTCACAATTATATCAAAATAATGCAAACAATAGAAGAATTTACAAAGGATTAAACTATATATTATTTAGAAAACCAAAAACAAAATTGATAAATGGGCGTGTGCACTGGGAATATAAAAGTGTAAACGGGTAAAAAATTTCCTGGGGTCAACAATATTGGATTTTATACTACAGGATAATAATGGACTTACATCTCTATTTTCTTCTACTTAAATATCAGGTTTTTATATAGTTTGAATTTTGTGATATTACACCTAACTTACTCATGATACATTACATGATATGTTTTACCACTAAACCAAATACTTCAAAATTCAATTTCATGATTCTCAAAGTAAACGATATTCTCCTTTTTTTTATCCTATAGTCGTCCCACAAAAAGGAGGAAAATCAATGAAAATATTGTATGAACTCTAACCTAATTGTAAAATGACGTTATTGCATTGTAAGATGTATCTTTTTCATATATTAATATGAGAAAAATTGTAACTTTTAGAATATTTAGATTTTAAATTTTAAAAATATCAAACTAATTTAAAATTTAATTTTAAAAACTAATAAAATTAATTCTCATAAAGTAAAATGAAACGAGAGATCCTAAAAGTTCAAAAATGCAGCCGGCAAATGTTACGTTAGCCTTGCGTTTCCAACCTGGAATGTTGAATCTTCAACCCTGGCCCCAGTACCCACTGCCATAACTGCTTAGTGGGGACTGCAGGGAGACTCAAATTTCTATTTTGCTGGCGCTGACTTTAGAAAAGGAGAATCACAATTCCACAACTTTTGGTTCATTACATTTTCATATTGGGCTGTACACAACTCACACCATTGCGAAGACAAAGTTATAATGAAATTAATTATGATGGGTATTAAAAATATGATATTTTAAACGTTATAATCAAACAAGGCATTATGATTTATGGGGTACTAAAAATTTATCCTAGGATTATCTCCTTTTATTCATTACACCAAATATGTCTTCTTTGAAATATCCAAACTTTATAGCTTCGTGACAACATACCCTTATTAAGTTAATGCCTTAGGTACAATTCACTAATTGTTTGGTTGGGAATTAGTTATTCTTAGATTAACTATTCTGGAATAACTTATTTCATCATGTGTATTGGATAACTTATTACATCACAATGGTATAAATGATGGGATAAGTTATCCCCAACCTAACAATCAAACAAGACACTATAATTTTATCGTAGACTTTTTTTAATCCCAGAACTATTTATTTTTTATCCCTCAAAACAACCGAACTGACCCCGAGTATCAGCAACATGGTGGCCTGCAGAGAGCGACTGAGCGTGGGATTATTTAATTAAGAGATGTAGACTTTTTATTAATTAATTAATTACTCCTACTTATTAGGATCCACCGTTTCAACTAGATCGACTAAATGATAAACTTCAAACATTTTTAAATATGAAATGCAAATTATTGACAAATGCATGTGTACGCTAGCTAGCTGTTAATTTACTATTATTTTCATTTATACAACGACAAAACGCTCTTAATCCAAACTTTCTTTTATATTAAAATACCATCCCTGGCTAACGTAGAAGAAGAAACACACAAATACAGACAAAAATAAAAATAAAAATTCATGTTATAACGTATAATGCCCTTAGTTTTCAAATAGTTGTCACTATCTTTCTAGTCCCGTTAGTCCAACAGAGAGCTTTGAATAATATTCACAAAATTTAACTTTTCGTTGTAATAATATCAACTTAAAATCAAAACTCCTTGTACAATTTCTTATAGAAAAAAATTAACTTTATCTTGACGACAAATTTACCTTCATATGAAACGTGATTTTAAGAAAATAGATCAATTTATATATACGTGTAAATTTACTATATCATGTTACTTCGTATTCTCTAAGTTACTATTCCACTACATTTATGGAAAATTCTTATCTGAAGGTAACTTGATAAGTGAAACCAACATTCTCTTAATTAGAAGTCTCGTGTTTTGAAAATGAAAAAATCTTAATAAAAAATATTTTCTAATCCTACGCGATACGAATCTAGATTAATAAGAAGTCCAAAGCAGGTACTGAATGGAAAAGCAAGGGTTCAGATAAATTCAAATTAATGGAGATTTCAGAACTTTATTAATAATGAATACCTGCAACAGGGATCTCAACGGCAAACTCAGTGTAGCAGAAGACAGAGAGCAAGGCGGAGACGCCGGAAACTGCATACGACAGTACAACAGCAGGGCCTGCATCCTGGCTCGCTTCAAGCCCCGTCAGTACGAAGATTCCTGCTCCAATCACCGCTCCCATCCCGAACCATATTAGGTCCCACCATGTCAATGTCTTCTTCATTTCATGATGACTCCGTGACTTCGCCTCCAGCTCTGCTTCATCATTCGATCGCGTCAACGCCCGTTCGATTAGCCTCGTCGGAGTTTGCCTCAGCGCATTCGCGTAATTGCCCCAGCTCTTGAACGATTCCTCCGGCAGAAAATCGTCTTTTGTGCACACACAATTTCTTCGCCTGATTCCGCCTCCTGATTCCGGTACTTCACTTTCCATCCCCATGTTTTTTTTACTTTCTGCATATTTTGAATATAACAAAAACTAATTAGCAGTAGTACATAAAAACTGATTACATTACAAGCCGTAACAATCCAGAATTTTGAATTTATGAGTTTTAGATTCTAAAAAAAAAAACAGTTAAATTGATTTTTCGATAGATTATTTATACATGTTAGGTAGATTTTTAACGGAATTCTGCCAAACTTGTGGATAGTGTTTGGTACTCCTAGATTCCTAACAAAGACATGTGATTAAGGAAACAGAATAAGAAAATTTCAATAAGATGTTTTCCCGAGAAAATCTGTGTGAATTGAGGAAGACTTAACGATGACTCCTGGTAATAATTTTAACTTACTTCATAACTCATAAATAAAGAAAAAAATCATATCTCAGATCCCAAAATATGCAAAGCAAAACAAAAGTACCTAATTGGTTTCACTGAATAATTGAAGAGAAGAGAATAGAAGGAAGATGAAATATATACCTAGTGATTAGCAATGGATTTAGTTGAAAGCTTGAAGAGACACACTGGTAATATGCAATGTATGTAGACAGTACACTATATATAAAGAGGTATTTATGTGTGTGTGAAGAAGATCTTCTTGATTCTGCCGTATATGGAAAGAAACTAAGTATGTATCAGTATATTGACATACATATGGAAATATATGACTAGGTGTTAGCTGTAGCATGTAAGATTTGGTATCCAAATTTTAAATTTTGATTTTAAATCAGTGTTTGTTTTCACGTTTATAATAGCATGTAATGATAAACATTTACTTACAAAAAAAAACATGGATATATACTATTTATTAATGTGGCGTCTTTGGATACTCTGATACTTTTGTTTATGGAGTATGATTTGTTCATTTGGTACGATTGTATGAGTTTGGATAGTTTTCAGGCGTTTATGTTTACGAGAGAAAATACAATATTTAAATAAAATTTCAATTTTAACTCAATATAATTTTGAATTACTCGGGACCTTATAGAGCCACACTACGGGTGTATTTGGTATGGAAGAAAATGATTCTTGAAAGTAAGGAAAAACAAGTTGCATAAGTGACATTTCAACTTTATTATTTCCTCCGTGCTCACCCAATCCTCACTCCCTTGACCATCCCAATCCCCCGAACCACCACTCCTCATCCCTATCCGTCTCCATATCATTTTACTAGATAAGATATAAATGTTTTTGGATAATATTTTCTTACTTACTTATCAAACACTAAAAAATAAATAAGAGACCCACTTGAAAAAAATCATATTCCGTGAAAAACATTTTCCTTCCTACCAAACACACTCATATATTAATAAAGTTAGATCAAATAACAGAGTATAAAATAAATAAAAACACAAATATTTGATATACAAAAAGAAAGAGAAAAACATGAAGACCTTTATCTTAGAGTCAACTCCAAAATCCCTTGAAATAATATAAAAATATATATTAGGAAAATCCAAAGAGGAGCTATAATTGAATTACTTCTAGTCCGTTGGAATTACATGTACCATTGACTTCCATGTTTGCACCCTCTTTGTTAGTTGTTACATTCAGACGCAAATTGAAATCTTTTCCTACTACGTAGTATATATATTTTTTTTAATTAAAAGACATATATTACCTTATCAATTCAACTGTGTTGACCTTTTAGTTATTTTCCTTTTATTAAAAATATACAACTCACTGTTAATAAATATTTATTTAATCCTACTTGGTTCAAAAAAGGAACAAATCCATCCTTGTAGCATTTGACCTTTCCACACAAATCTGGACTTCAGCTTGTTGATAAGATCATTGAGGACAAGAGTGAGTATTATATCATCAAACAATTTCCACCATGTTTAAAATCACAAGATTGAGGATATTTTGGTACATTTCACCTATCTTTAGTTTAGAACCACAAAATTTATGTCTTTTTTACTTTCTTAAATCTCGTGTCAAGTCAAAACCAGACAAATAAGTTGAAACGGAGAGAGTATTAGATATAGGATGAGAAATATACTGTCTAAGCAAATAGTCCCACTTGAGATCTCATCGATAACAAAATTTTGGTCCAGAGTGCCCCTTAATATAAAGAATTATACAATTGTGTACCCCTCTTGGTTGTGAAGGGCAGTAAAAAAAAGGAAAATGTAAAGGCAAATAAATTGGGAGTTCTTAGCTAAAGCAACAAAATTATACAAGTACATGAACAAGAACTAAGTGAATAAAGTGACAACATCTTTATGATATCCACGAACGATCAAGAGTCTAGGTATATTTTCAACCAGCAGATCCATGTATTCCATGTAGAAGGTTGCAGGATGATTGAGAGGTGGAGGAGGTAAGCTTACGAGCACGACTGCAGCCATTCTCGAGTATTTCTGTACCATTAAGTTCAGCTTTAGAGTGGTGTAAAGGAATTTCTCTACTTGTTGCTCTTCAACAAACACAGGCTTTCCATCAGCCATCAACGGAGTCCGGTCTCTCTGTGCTTGCTCTTTCATTTCTTCCAAGTAACTAGCAACTCTCTGTCGTGCAGAACTGAATGCTTCAACAGATTCTTGCTGCTCCCCTTCAGCTTCCCATGACTTCATTGAAATGACAATAACTTCAGCTTGCATCCGGAGGTCATAAAGAAATTTCTTTACATCAGCCTTCAATCCCTCTGCATCAGAATCTTCCTCCGCAATGCAGAACACCTGTATCTTACAGCCCTCAAAGCTATCTTTTGTAAGGAGGAGCTGAGAGAGTAGAAGCATAAGACCACCATCTCTCACTATCCAGTATAAATCGATGGTACCATACTGTCTTTGATACTCATTTGGCCATTCATCAAGACCCTTGACAATGACAACAGCCTTGTTTGCAACAATGCAATCATTAATTATTCCAACAAAGGTAGCAGGAATATCAGTCAAATTTTCACGTCGCCAAATCTCAGGATACCGCATAACAATTATATTTGGCTTGAGATTTCCGAGACCCATAGTCTGAACAATGCCTCTAAAGCCTTCAGACATGCTTGGGGCAACAACAATCTCAGCTACACCTTCACATTGCTTGTAGTCGATATACGTACTTAGTTCCTTGCAAGCATCCTTAGCATCCTCAGCACGTTCATGGTAGTCTCCATCGATAATAGAGACAAAGATGGACATTCCCCTGCCTTTTTTCTTCATGCAATTGGCAAAGTCGGCAAGCTTTGGATGGCACGGCACATTTTCTGGCAGCTTGCCCCACGGACGACAAAATACAAGTGGGATAGGATACCAGTTTTTCGGATGTACCTGGTTTGCTGCATATGCAATTGAATGTTTAAATAGGATCATACAAATATAAAATCTTACATATTTAAACATGGTGAACCAAGAAAAGAAATTCCTGAATGATAAAGTTGCAAATTCTTCAATTTCTGTTTTGTACAATTAATAACTTAATGCATTAAAGTACTCAAGGAAAGTATGTGGATTTCTGGTGATGCAGTCTATTCCAATAACCATACAAAAATAAAGTAAAAAAGAAGGTTTGCCATTTAAAGTCTGTACCTATTATACTCTTTTATTTTTTAATAAAGTAATAGCCATATATTCATACACATTCCTTTCCATTTTTAATCAAATAATAGCCAATATATTCACACACATTCCTCATGCATTTTTCATCGATGTTGATATGAATAATTAAAAAAGGATGCACACTTTATGTGATTAACTTATCTACATAATGGATGTTTGTGAACACATGCAGAAACTTTTCAAAATATGAGCCGGAGGTATCTAATAGGAACACTTTATCATGTGTTTAGGTGCTCAATTGGAACATGTCATTGTTCGAGTGTCTAAATGATATTTATTAGCAGATTTAAGGGATTGTCGATGTACTTAGCCTAAAACTTATATTATATCACATTCAGCTAATCAATCTTAGAAGTTCATTTGCACGCTACATAGCAGTAGGACAGACCAAGCAGTGTCTACATGAAGAACAGAAATGGCTCAAGAATAACTCAAACGGACACTTGAATCTTTTTAAAGGTGCTAATTCATTAATTTCATATACAGAAATTGTATGATGCCAAAATCTATGATTCAGAATTCTACAGGGAGTAACCAATAAAGAAGCCATGCTTGTACATATAACATAAAAGTCATCTAATCTTCACGCTGCTAATTAGCTAACTAGACTTCATTCAATCACACAACGAACAAGAATTAGAGCAGAAACAGATAAGTAACAAAATGATCACCATCTCCAAAATAGATATATAATTGGTATATTATAGTATAAGTGGCCCCAGAGCCAGAATTATGATTCACAAATTTAGGCCTCCAACTCTTTTGTACCTCGGCTAAAGATGGATATAATGTTGGCTTAACTACAGGTACTAATTATTTACTTTAGCAACATTACATACAATAATACCCCTTCTTGCTCTAATATGCATTTATGAGGCTCCTTTCCTTACTTTACAGCAAAAACTATACCCAAAAAAAAAGACATCTATGCTCTTGTTTAATCACTAATATTTCTTTTTTCCTGTTATTGTGGCATCGCTCGTTTTCTTGTTCAAATATACGAGCTATATTATTTCTGAAACCTCTCAGAGCTTTTCTATCAGAAAGTACAGTTTTCCTAGAATGTTTTTTGGGTGAAAGATTATTGTAACCACATAAAGAGATATTAAATGGCGTCTCCACTTAATTGAAAAATATAAATTTCCACAATATAAATTCTATTCTTTTGGTTTAGCGGTGGTGACAAAAGGGATATTATATTTTTGTTTCTTTTTCTAAGCTTATGTACCTCCACACAATAGGTAATGCAAGTTAGTTATAATATGAACCAGGGAAATTGGGATTTTACTTTTATTTTTTAATTTTTGTTAGAGAGGAATAACCACTACAAAGTAAGTGACCCAAGGTCACACAGTTTCAGATTTTTGACTCATAAACTAAGTACTCTCTTTGTCCAACAATACTTGTCCACTATTGACTTTGCACACTTCTTAAGAAACTATAATTAGAAGAGTAATTTTACTATACTGCCCTTTGAATATAATAAATACAGTGTCTTGAAATATGTAATAGGGAAATGACTATAATTAATGATAAGGGTAAAATAGGAACTAAGTGTAAAATTATCCATTGATTTCATAAAGTGGCCAAGTATTGTTGGACATCATAAAATAGTATAGTGGACCATAATTTCCCTAACTCTATCAACAATTAAATGAGAGGTGGTGAGAGTTTCACATGTCCTTTCATATTTCTTATTTTGATAATGATGTCCTTTCATATTTCTCTCGTCATAAAATTTGAATTTTTATATCAAATGGAACAAAAATGCAACATAACGATCTGGAGACGCAACAAAATGCAGTTCCTCATAAACTATTTGGAAGAAAAAAACTATCACAATGAGTACATTATGGCCCCTTCAGTGAAAATCTAAGCTTTTGTATTTCCCTCACTCAATCTAGCCCAAATATAGAAGACACGACAGGGGAGGAAACAGGGAGTTCTGAGAAAACAAGAAAAGAGCAGTACAAAAGAATCTGAGCTGTGTAAATTCTACAAAGATACTCATACATACCTCCCAAAGATCGCAAACTGCGAAGAGCAAGCTGAAAATACGCACTCTTAAAACCGTCACCCCAGTCTCCTGCTTTCCCCTTTATACTAACGTAATAATATATGAGGCTTGCTAGGGCAAGTGATACAATGGTGAATGCCCAGGAAATCAAAAACATCGTCACTGTAAATGAACAGTAGAAAAGAAAACAAATCAGATGAGTGAAAACATTGATTTCAAGGTATGGTGACTACCTCTATAGTTTGTCCTATAGCCTACTCTAGCCAACTTCACAACAAAAAGTGCAAATATAAGATAAATCATAGGAAAGCAAACTCGAGTGTCTTTACTATTTGAATCAATTTTAGGATTGGGTAGCAGGGGTGCAAAGTCAAGTTTAGCAAATGAAGGTCACAACATGATGAAGATTTGATTATCTGGGAAGTGCCACTCAACGGAATGAAGTATCTTCTCCTGGCAAGGATTTACCCAAGCAAGAATGACATATCAATATTCAATACATAATAAATTCTGTTGAAGCCAGCCCACATGCTACAGTATATGAGGCAGAAAGGGAGAGCAACAAGGTCATTTCACAAGGTTCTCAAACAAAAAGGATGAGCAGGACTCTAGAAGTATCACACATGACAAATAGAAGAGAAAAGGATAGAATAAACACCACAAAATAAAAGAAGAAGTAAAGGAAGGAAGAGCTATGAGGATATAAATAAGATCCCTGTCTAATTTATTTGGATCATCAAAATGACCTACTTGTAGGGAAAAAAAGTATTGAAGTGACAATGACTATAGGGACATTTGATTTTGGGTATGTATCCAGAAAAAAGAAGGGGGGGATTGAAAAAAACATGAACATTTCAGATGATCATGAAATGCTAAGACGGAAAAAAAATTGCCAAGAGAAACTTTTTAGGTGGTCCATGGTCGAAAGAAAAATATTGTTTGAAACTTATAAATTGAGATAATCCATAATCTTCGACCAGTAAATAGCTTAGAATTGAACTTTCTTCATAATATTTAAGTCAAAGGGATCAAGCAAACCAAAACTCTTATAGAAATCCTTTGGAGGCCCTTACACAGTCAATGAAATCCCCATTAGGATTAATGATTTAGTTGTTTCCATCTATATTATCCATAATTAAGAAAATATAACTATTGTACAACAGCTGCAGCTAAGAAGATACCTATACAAAGTAATGCTCCAACAAGAGAAAGGCTCCAGTGGTGAAATTTCCACCGAGGTCGCCAGCTGGGAGCATCTAACAGATCCAGAAGGAAGCAGGATAAGTTCACACCAGCATAGCATACGAGGTAAAACATTGTTGTAGTAGGTGAGACAAGATCTAGATTCCCGATTACAACACAACCAATGCAGATGATGGCAGTGAAGAGAGTAGCCACATGAGGCTCATGTCCATCTGCCACTTTAAAATAGTTAAGAACAGGTAGAATTTCATCATTTGCAATTGCTGCAAGGAGACGTGGAGCACCAGTAAGACTTTGAAGGGCTGCCCCCAAGGTTGAGAGGATTATACCAACATAAACAATAGCCGGAAATGGCCAGGCAACTGTAGCAGATAATAACCTGCACAAATAGTTTTAGTAATGCAGTGAATACCAATTTAAGCTTTATTGATCAGTGAACTAAATACCATTAAGCATCCTCAAATAATCAGTTAGATGCAGTTTCAGGTAGAATGTCATCATTTGCAACTGCTGTGTAAAGAAAAATAACCTTTACCTTTCCTTTTTTTTTACTTCCTCACCTCATACCTTCCTCTTTTTCCCACCCGGCCACCCCTACTGAATTTAGAAATAGGGAAAATACATAAAAAAAACTCTGAACTTGGCACGAAAACTTACTTTAGTACTTAAACTACACGGGTGTTTAAATACCCCCCTAAACATCTTTGAAATGATTAAAACACCCCCTAAGGGATGATGTGGCAGAGAGAGTGAGGGCACTCTCCTGAAAGTGCGTGAAAACAGAGAAAAAAAAAACTGAATTTTTAATTAATCAATTGATATAATTAATTTTCAAAAGTGTTTAAGAAAAAATAGTGAATAAGTAAAAAAGAAATAAAAATTATGACATGGTGCCTACATGGTTATGATGTGGCGCTTACGTGGCTATGATGTGGCGGGTGAGAGTGGTGTTATAGTCTCAGGGTGGAAAAAAAATCACTTCAAAGATATTAAGGGGGTTATTTAAACGCCCGTGTAGTTTAAGTACTAAAGTAAGTTTCGTGCCAAGTTCGGGGGGGTTTTATGTATTTTCCCTTAGAAATATAAAGTTAGAAATTGCACTACATGGAGTGACATGGCTAAAGAGGACCCAGGATCCATATGGCGATCTCAACTTGCTTGGAATTGGCGTAGAGTTGTTGTTACTATATCTTTCTCCACCAATTATACCCAACACTCATTATAAATAACCACATCACTCAAAACTGCAATGTGTAGATAGGAACAAGGACAGCACCAGAAGTATGATAATGTATCATAAAGTACTTCATAAGTTCATATTACCTATCAGTCAAAAGCTTATCTCTAGTTGCAACAGCTCCGAATAGTAGCACGGAAACCAGATATAAACTGGTAGTAGTCAAAGTTGCAGCTAAGGTCCCAACAGGAATTGCACGTTGAGTGTCCTTTAGAGATGCCGAACGGTTTGAACCTGCCATAATCCCAGTTACAGCAGGGAAGAAGAGACCTACCAATGCACTAACATGGAGAAGGAAATAAATGTTAAGACTTGGTTCGAAATGCTTTCAGTATGCACATTGAAGTAAACGGCAGAAAGAAGAACAAATAACTAATCCTAGCAAAAAGATAGTGTAAAATGAAGGAACCAACAAAAATAATTGTATGACTTACTTAAAATTCCAGTATATGTTGCCATTGGGATCTGGAATTCCAGCATTATTAGTCGTCTGATAAGCAGACCCCCAGTTATTTTTGAAAGATTCCAAACTCAACCCTGTGATCCCGGCTGTACCATGCATAGCAACAGAGTAAAAAGGCGGTGTCACATATACATGTATAGAGAAATGACAACCATGAGTATTAGAACTTCAGGGAGAACAGACTTAAGTAACACTTTTGCAAATACCTCTGGGATTGACTATATGAATCTTCTATATCCATCAATATAGTGATAATTCACTAAAATTAAATCATCTTTACTTTACACCAGTCCTCGAGATATCATGACACAGGAACCCATCTTTACTTTACTTTACACTACTTTTGGGTAACTCTCTCTAGTTTTTTCGTAGTAGTTTTACGATTTTGATGTTATTTGATTGCCTTTCCAAGTTAGTTTTATTTTGCTTGGAGTCATAGTTCTTCAGAATCATTATTCTTATTAGCAAAACCAGTAATTAATTGGTATTCTACAGCTTATTATCAATAATATGTAGCCCTTGACTTCCATATATGGCTTCAAAGATGCAATTTAGTCAAAGGAAAGAAACAACAATGTTTGACTTTACTATACTCCATGATGACCCCAAGCTAATAAAATTAACTAGATCGGTGTATGAACCACTGAAGGCTCATCACTAAAGCAACATAAAATAGTGAAATTACACGAGGTTGAGATATCAAATTGGGATCAAGAATTAAAAACGATTTCAATAATACCAATACACTATAGACTCCACTAACAGAGCGAAAGCTGATGAATGTGGTGTTTGACTAGGCAAGAAGTTTAAGAAAGAAAGTAAAACTTTTGCCGTGACTTTTATGAAAAGTTGCGACTTTAATGAAGAGTTGCGACTTTTATGAAAAGTTGTGACTTTTATGAAAGGTTGTGACCTTTCAGAAGGGTTGCAACTTTTCCAAATAGTTGTAACCTTTCCGATAAGGCACAATAAACATTTGTTCACACTACCATTTGTTGTCTATAAATATAGGGATTTCCTCTCATTCTAAAACAACGAAAATTCGGAACCTCTTCTTCTTCTTCTTCTTC
>JAJOOS010028640.1:0-12046 GCA_029582725.1 Solanum chiquidenum | reverse complement strand
GGGGATTTTATTGATTTAGTTTGTTTTTAAAAAATTATTTGGGAAAAATCCACGTGTCATTGAGTCATTGGTTACTTTATATTTTTACTCAAAATTCATTATCTACAAATTGTTTTTTGACAAATGTCGTCATTTAATTCGCCACTTTACACGTCATTCGCGAGTGTAACACACACCTCATATATTTTTGTTGATTGGCAAAAGAGTGTCAAAATGATACAGCGAGACCCTACATGAGGTGTCTAAAATGAACATCGCCCACTTGAGGTGCCTAAATGAAAGTTCGTGCCAAGTTTAAGGCGTCACCGATGGGTTAGCCCATTTTTTATACATAACAATGGTGTCTGATCTGGTTTGTGATCATAACTCAGCTATTTCATCATATATCTACTTCATTATCATCACCAAAACTGCTAATTTTGTGATGTGTAACCTGTTTGATCAAATTTTAAAAAAGTCAAATGATTCTTCCTTTAAAAAAATTGTTGTATTTACTCAAGTTCATAGAAAAGTTCCAAGGTATATTTGGTCTTTTACCAAAAATAAACTACATTTAAAGTTTCTTTAGTAATATTTAACATTTATGATTTATTGATGATGCTATTAATTTCTAGATACTCACCTTAAATTCTTGTCGAATTTCAGGTTGACTTTGAAAGAGTCAAATGAATTAAAAAGTTGATATAGAGGGAGAAAAGTGAAACGTACGTACTTCTATTTGACAATTTCGTTGTGATAAATTATTATTTTGAAGAATGAAGCAAATATAAATTGCTTAATCAATTCCAAGAAAGAATGTTTATGATGTATTTGATTTAATTTAATTATAACCAAATTATTTCCTTCCCCTTTTCATACTCGAGCTTTTTAAAAAAATAAAAAAGAAACATAATCTATTCTACCATTTAAATTACTAACCTTGTCTCTATTACCTTCTATTATCAAGTAATCAAGTTCCCCTACGTTTACTAACAAAGTCTTAACACAAATGTCCATAGCTATAAGTTAAATTCCAAACAAATTGAGAAGGGATATCAAAGTTTGCTAGTACCGTTGGAAATAAATCAAGTGTGCGTTTGGTACGAAGGAAATATTCTAGTGGACGAAATGTTGATCAGTTAAGAACTTTCACGTTTAGAAGTTAAAAGTTATAGAAATAAGGATGGTGCGACGAATGTGTGACATACTAAGGGAGATAAAATTAGAAATGAGGATATCAAGGTGAAATCGAAGTGATTCTGACTTTTTGTGGAGGACAAGATGAGGGAAGCAAATTAACTGAGATGGTTCAGACATGTAAAAAGGAGTGTGAGAGGTTAGCTATGAATGGTTTCAAAAGAGTTAGACACAGACCGAACAAGAATTGAGGATAGATGATTATATAGAACATGACACAATTCCAGCTTACTGATGACACATGACATTAGATAGGAAGGAAGTTGTGGAGGATATAGATAAGGGTAGAAGACTAGTATGCAATTGTTGTCGTGTTATTCATTCATTCTAGTATTTGTAGTATGCTTCTATAGTTTCTTATGCTTCGATTTCTATTAATTTATTTTTTCTTATATTTCGACTGTCATATTTTTTTTTGGTTGTAATATCGTCTCATTACTATTTACTATTTCCTGCACTACCTTTTCGGACCACTTTAATATTATACTAAATATATTATTGTTCTAATAAATAATAATAATAATACTAATAATAATAATAATAATAATATATTTGATTTGCCATAAAAATAAAAATAAAGATTAGGAATCAAAGGAAATGATTTTGTAGTTGAAAATCTCAGGGCCCAACCGGGTTCGAACCGGTGACCTCTTGATCTGCAGTCAAATGCTCTACCACTGAGCTATGGACCCTAGTTGATATTGCAACTTCAATTATAATATAAATTAAATAAACTAATAAGTGTTAACATTCCTCCTCGCGTTAACCTTAATATATATATATAGAGAGAAAATAAGGTATGACACGATCACAAATCGTTTGATATAATATGAATTTTTTTATCGTTACATAACAATATATTATATATTTAATAATACGGTACAGTAAAATTTAAGTAACAATTAAAATAAATATTATATTTAAACCAACAACATAATGGAATAGTTAACAACAATCCAAAAAATTAAAGGGGGTTAAAGATCATAGTTGGTTATTAGCATTATTCCTTTTTTTTTTCCACCCCATTCTATCAGGGGAAAATTATTAGTGTTGTGACTTATTTTTCGATGTCACTTTCGATGATGGAATTGTCCAACCACTTAAATAAGACTTAGTAGTACTTGTTATTCTAGTAATTAATTCAAGGAAAATTTATGTGGTTAAGCAAACTTATACTACTTAATTAGTCATCATAATTATAGTTAGTTATAGTTACCATCCGCGACTAACACTAACCATTTATAATTACGTGGGCTGACTTCGAGTTTATATAATTAGTCATGTTTGTATAATTCTCCACATTTGTATAATTCGTAACTAACAATTCTTCGTTTGATTTGTATTTTATACACGATGAATTGTATTTGTATATGACAGTGATTTCCTTTGATTTTTCAGTTTTATCACAATATACATTCAATCTTTTTTTGTATAACTTTAAAAAGTTTGTATTAACGTGTAATTTTTGGATTTTGAATAATATAATTTATATAATGTAATTTGTATATATAATTTGTATAACTGTTTAAAGTTCATATATTTATGTTTGTATCAATTCGTTATTTCAAGTTTTATCATATTTGTATAATTCTAGACTTTGTATTACTCAATTATACAAAACACACGAATTATACAAACGCACCTGCAAATTATACAAATTATTACCCTCTCTTGCTCGCCTCTCTCCTCCCTCTCCCAAACTGGCTCGCCAGATATACAAATAATATGTATACCAGTAACATATATACACTTATTTTGACAGATATACAAATACAATTCGCCTCTCTGCCCTCTCTCCTCCCTCTCTCAATCTCGCTCGCCACTCTCCTCCCTATAACATGTAGCTACGAATTGTAATTAACAAACTATAGCTATAAAGCGTAATTAAACTATTTTTGAGTGGCTATATGCGAAAGTTCTCCTTAATTCAAAGGGGTCGGATGATAAGAGGCAACACAATCTTAACACTTCGTTCATCACTCATCCCATCTACATAACTACATTAAATAATATATGTATTTTTTTTATTAGAGTACATGGATTTTTTAAGGTGGCAAAACAATACTGTAGAACGCAGAACATTTCGATATGAATTCAAATTTAATTAGGTCATAATATAAATATCAAATATCGAATGAAAAATAAAAAAATTATCGAATTTAGATCAAAGCTAAAATTGTAAAAAAGCAATGTACATAAATCGTTACCCACTATCTTTATCCTTCCATTCTCAATTTATCAAGCAAACTCTTTTGAATCAAATTAGAACAGAATCCTTAGAAAGAATTTGGGCTTTTTGGAAAAACTCTTTGTGTCTAAAAGATGTCATTTCTTGCAAAACTTTGATTGCACAAAGAGAGAAAAAACTCCAATTGCAAAATAAAAACACACTTATAGTGTACAAAAACTATCACAACAGCATATAAATAAGTTGGTAATAATATATTTTTTATACTGATTAATTGTCATATTTTTAAAAATAAAAACCCTCGTATAGATTATTATTTTTTGGTAAACAAGACAATATATTACAACTTAATATGTATCAATTTATGTAAGTGGCAGATCATGGCTCCTGTTAGTAACGTTTGGGGAAAGTTTTGGGGTTACAACATACACACTAATACATTCCATAGTATAAGGCACCCTTTTTAGCCTAACATAAAGAGTTCCTACTTTGGGTGTGTTTGGTATGAAGGAAGATGTTTTCCTAGAAAATATTTTCCTGGAAAATAAGTAGACTTTGGACTTATTTTCTCATGTTTGGTTGGTGAGTAGAAAATATTTTTCGAAAAAGATTTATGTGTGTTTGATTTATACATGAAAAATATTTTTGATAAAATATCTCTTATTTTTACTAGAGAGTAGAAAATAATTTTTGAATTGAAACTGAAAATATTTTTTTAAAATAAACTTAAATTGTTTTGGGGGAGGGTGGGGTGGTGGGGGTGGGGGTGGCAGGGTGGTGGAGGGGGTAGGCCGTAGGAGTAAGATGGGGTAAAAAATAAAAATTTGAAATTGAAAATATTTTTAAAAACAAACTTAAATTTTTTTTTGGAGGGAGGGGGGGTCACGTGTAGGGGGTGGGGGGGGTGAAAAAATAAAAATTTGAAATTGAAAATATTTTAAAAAACAAACTTAATTTTTTTTTTGGAGGGAGTAGGGGTGGAAAAATAAAAATTTGAATTTGAAAATATTTTTTAAAAACAAACTTTTCTTTGGAGGAGGTGGGGGCTGATGGGGGAGGGGGGATGGTCGTGAGTTGGGATGAAAAAATAAAAATTTGAAATTGGAAATATTTTTTAAAATAATTTTTTTTGAAGGTGTGGGGTGGGCTGGTAAGGGGGCTGGCAGGGGGTGGGGTCGGATGAAAAATAAGAATTTGAATTAGAAAATATATTTTAGAAACAAACTTTAATTTTTTTGGGGGGAGTAGGGGGAGAGCTGGCGGAGGGAGGGGATCGAGGGTAGGGGTGGGATGAAAATAAAAATTTGAAATTGAAATTATTTTTTAAAAACAAACTTAAAATTATTATTTTTTTGGGGGTGGAGGGTAGGGGGCTGGCGGGGGGAGGAGTGTAGGGGATGAGGGTGGGTAAAAAAATTAAAAATTGAAGTTGAAATTTTTTCTTTTAAAAAAAGCTTTAAGTTTTTTTTTTTCAACAAAAAAAATTGTAAATTGAAGTTGGAGGAGAGTTTTGGAAAATGTTTTCGTTAATTTTTTAAGGGAAATCATTTTCCTTAAATTTGAGGAAAATGAGTTGATTTGGAAAATATTTTTCAAAACATTTTACCCAATCAAACATGAGAAAATTGAAAAATATTTTCCTTCATACCAAACACACCCTTTGTCTGCTTCTATTTTACTATAGATACAATCAATGGAGAGTTGTCCAAAATACAAAGGAGTTAGCTTCCTTCAAGCTAGACCCCGCCTTAGACAAGATATCTGTCACTTGATTTTCTTCCCTATATCTATGTTGTACCAGGGGGTTCTCAAGTTTGAGTAGCAATATCTATCGGAAAAATCATCCCATATACACATTTAAGAGTTAATATTACGGGTTTTAAACCTACTTTTAAAAATTTCTTGCTTATAACAGACTATTTACGGGCTATGACATATCAATTAAATTTAATTTTACTTTAAAATTAAATTATATTTATTTAATAAATTATTAATCTATTTATAGTTTTTTATTATTAATTAATAATAGATAATTAATTTGATTTTACTTCCTTTTTAAAAAAACTAAAATTTTCAGTTACCCAATTTTAGGGATTTCCTTTCCTTGTTTATCGTTACCATCACCAATCGTTGATCACACCACCATCCCACACGTTTCTTCACTCTCACACGACTCAACCCACACCCCACTATCAAACTTTCTCCATTTTTTCTCATCTAGTCCAACATCAAAATCGATTACTCATATTACCCACGATTATTCATCATTATGTCCAAGAAAAAAATTAAAACTCCACGAAAGAGCCCCAGATTTGACGGAATTTCAACTGATGATGCTCATGCTCCATCATTTAATATATTATCTCAAACACCCCGTCTAAAATTGTTCAAATTCCGGCCATCGGTGGTCCATCTCGTTCGAAGAATCAAAAAGATAAAAATAATGAAGCAAACCAAAGTGCGACTACGACAAATCAAAGGGGGAAGAAGAGGACGGGGAAAAAACTTGTTGAAACCCCTCCAGAGTCTGATTCCGACTCAGATTCGAATTTTATTGGTCAAACAAAAAAGAAGAAAACAAAAAAAGCAATAAAGGTTGAAGTCGCTGAAACATCATTATACAAGAAGAAAAATAAAAAAGGATGAACCGGAATTACCAAAATCCAAAAAGCCCAAAAAAGTGATTAAGGTAAGTAATTTATTTAATTTATTTTTCACATTACTCAAAATAGTTATTTTTTTATATCACATTATTATTATTATTGTTGTTTTCAAATTTTTGTTTTTCTGAAATTTGTTTCAAATCTGAATAAAATATTTATGCATTTGATTATAAATTTTAAATGATGTATTTTGTATGAATTATTATACAACATTGATCTTATTTAATACTCTTTATTGTATATGTACTCCTGGATTTTTTTGAATAATAAGTGTATGAAGTGTGAGTGAATTATATATGTATGGAGTGTCTGTGAATAATATGTGTATGCAGTGTGTGTTAAAAGTGAATATAATGTATGCCATATTTTTTATAAATATTGTGTATGAAATGCGTGTGAAATGTGAACTATGGTTATTGCTGGAAAGAAAATTGTGTATACAGTGTGTGTTAATAATATGTGTATGTTGTGTGTGTGAAATGTGAATATAATTTATGTCATTTCTTTATACATATTGTATATGAAGTATGTGTGAAATGTGAACTATGGTTACTGTTGGAATGAAAATTGAATTCTATGTGTGTGAAGTGTGTATGAAATGTGAAACTATTAAGTTATGTATGATTTGTGTATTGTAACTGAATAATATGTGTATGAAAATGATATTTCTATATGAAACTGAATAATATGTGTATGAAGTATCTTTTAATGTAGTATACACAATTTTATTTTATAGGAAAGGAAGAGAGACACACATTGGTCTTCATGTACCAGCATGAATGCATTTGTTGATCTTTTGACTTTTCTTGGGCAAGAGAGATTTCAACAATTTCTCGAACAAACACCTTTTGGTTTATTCTATGACATGCACCATATAAAGATTCAATGTCAACTACTACGTCATTTGATGATTCTTGAAAACGAAAATGTCTGAGACGACATGTTTGTTATTAAAATAAACGGTACAGAATTACGATTCGAAATCAAGAAATTTTCAGCAGTAGCTGGTCTTAAACGCGGACTTCATTCTGATTTTATCTCAGATCCGTCTATTTCCAATAGATTTATCATTGAATATTTTGGGAAAATGAACAAAGTCCCTAAGTCAGACTTCTTCAATAAGTTTAAACAACCTGCCTTTTTTGAGAATGAAGACATTTTAAAAATTGGCATCCTACACTTCATTTCTTCATTTTTGACTGGTTCAGAGGTCTCAAAAACAACCATCTCTAAATTGTATTTTTCTTTGGTTGAGTCCGGTGAATATGTCAATTTCCCTTGGAGCAATGAAATTTTTAGATTAACTCTAAAAGCTTGCAGTCATAGGTTGGAAAACAATCCTAGTTCTTTCAAATTCAGTCAATTTCATATAGCGCTGCAGGTTTGATTTTATGAGTGTTGTCACCCTTTTGACAACACAGTTGATATCCGTGTTTCAAATCGCACTCCTCGTATTCTCAATTGGAAGACGTCAAATGATATTATTTTTTTCGATGACTTGAAGAATACAATTTTTAGAATAAATGACAACCAGGTCATATTTTAGTTACTGCCATTTACTAATTATAATTTATTACCTTTATTTTAATAAATTTTAATTTTTACATATTTTTGTTTATTACAACATAATTTCAGAAACATGGTGCTTACGGACGAACAGATCAATGTCATGGATCAACTCAAATTACATCAGTCTCCTAGCCACCATGATGCAGAAGATCAAGCCACCTCAGACAGGCATAATGTTGGCTCAGATGAAAAGTATGTAGAGTTGAAAAAGGAGATTGTGGAGGTATACAATAAAAAAAGTATGATTTACTATTTTTTTTAACATATTACAATGAATTTATATACCATTTCAATGTGTAATGACAGGTTCGAGTGGAGTTGAAAGCACTGAAAGATAATGTTAGTTTCATTCACTTTTTAATTATTTTTTATTAATTATATTTCTTTAATATGTTAATGTTTTAACTTATATGTTTACATCTTTTGATAAGGTTGATAAGCACATGATTGAAATGAAAGCATATGTCGATAATTCGACAAAGCTGATAATCGAGGAGATTAGATCTTTAAGAGGTGAACAAAGACAAGCAACACACCAGCATGTATTAATATTTGGACTACAGTTAGTATTATTTAGATATGAATTTTGTATGACCAAAGATTTAGCATGATATTTCAGTTTCTATCTGTTTTATATTGGAATTAAAATGGTATATGAAATTATCTTTTAGTATTAATTATGTGAAAGGCAGGATTAATGAAATGTTATATTGATTGTTAAATTATTGTATGAATCTTGTATTAATTATATATGAGACAGTTATCACATAGTTTTTTGATTGAATTTTTTATGATGTAATGCATTAGGATGATTTTCGTCAACATGTTGAAGAATCAGAAAAAACTCAAATGGATCAGCCTTCTGTTCCAATGATGGATGGTATGAGTTTCAATACTATTATGATATGTATATTCACTTTCAATTTTTTTTTACATTATTTTTTTAATATATAGATGACGCCCAAAAGACAACTGAACAAACAATTGGTATTTTTAATGCTGACAAATCTGGATCATCAAATTCAAAACCATCAACATTGGATGATTATCCGAATCTATCTATGACTCAGATTATTGCACTTGATCCTATTCTCAATGCCACTACAACTCCGGACGTGCAACCAAGAATTAGGAACCCCGACAGGTACAACACATCTCCCTACATTCGGATGTCAGAAGGCGAAAGCAATTCAAGAAGAGTTCCCATTTTTTTCCGTATTAAACATCCATTTCAAAGTCACAATGGGTTTGAGGTTGCTGCTGAGTTGATCGATGAGTTTAACAAATGGGTTTTCAAAGATGTTTCATCTAGGCGTAGCAGATATATATAACTAAAGCATATTTTGTTAATACAATATTATACAATCAATTTGTATATAATATTTTTTATATATTTTTACTGATCACATGAAATCAGCGTATTCAAAGCTCAAAGATACTTTTAAACCTCCAATGGACTTTGGTGTTGAGAAAGTTGCACAAAGGATTTTTTCAACATAATGGTTAAACAAGGAAGGCCTTGGGAAGACAAGGTAAGTAAAGTATATCAACTTTTTAAATAGTTAATTTAAAACTCATATTACAGATTTTTATATTTGTATTTGTAGTTTTTGTTTAAATAAAATATGTTTTAAAGTGTGCATATTAAATGATTTTTGAATGACATTTTGTATACTGTTTTCATGTATGCATACTGAATGATTTATGAATAACATTGGTGTACTGTTTTCATGTATGCATATTGAAATATTTATGAATAACACTGGTCTACTGTTTTTCATGTTTGTAATTTGTCTCATCTTTGAATGAATTAGACTTAAATAAAAACTTTCAAGAAATGTTCATGAAACAAGTTGTTAGAAAGAAATTTATATGGTTTTTTAATACATTTGAAACATTTTTTAATGGCTTTTTACTTTGTAACAGCATGTTAATACATAATGGTATTACATATATTGTGTATTAAGTGTGTGTCAATTGTGAACTATGTTTACTGCTGGAATGAAAATCGAATACTATGTGTGTGAAGTGTGTATGAAATATAATATTTTTAGTTTTGTATGATTTGTTTTATTGTACTGATTAATATGAAATTTGTATGCATTTTGAATACATTTGGAACATTTTTTAATGGCTTTTTATTTGATAACAACATGTCAATATCATTATGTATTATCTGCGAAAGAAGGCTAAGTACTCTTCAAGTCCATTATCATACAACACTGTTGATTGTTGATTTATGTCGTGGATCAATAACATTGAGAAACATTGGAGAGAGTCAAATTGCGACATGAGATCCATCTCCCCCGACCACGATGTTGGACAGTGCATTAAAGGCTTCAAATTGCTTGCCAACATTCCATGGGACACGATTTACGATGTCATTATTCCTGTCAATATTAGTGACAAATTTCACTGATTGGTGGTTGTATTCCGAATCAATAATAGATGTCTATATGTATATGATTCGATGAGTGGAGGATCTGTTCATACCAAGAAAGTCACTGAAGCAGTTGGTAAACTTGCA
Organism: Solanum chiquidenum; assembly: GCA_029582725.1. Lineage (NCBI taxonomy): Eukaryota > Viridiplantae > Streptophyta > Magnoliopsida > Solanales > Solanaceae > Solanum > Solanum chiquidenum. The sequence continues at coordinate 1,923 of JAJOOS010028640.1, read as the reverse complement.
ACAATGATACCGTTGTTTTTTATGAGCACGAGATTTTATGGTAAAAATCTTGATCTATATGTCGATAAACTACTGAAATATCTAAACAAGTCTCAATCCGACCCACTTGATATCAAGCATATGCAGCCTCCTCAACAAGGAGATAGTTTCAAGTATGCATTTCTTCAATTTACTGATTTCTTTAGTCATGATGTCTTAATTTAACTATTAAAATCTTCTTCTTTTTTTATTTTTTCAGTGATTGTGGTTTGTACGTATGTATATTTGCTGAACATATCAGTAATGGTGTTTTTGACATGGGAGATGTTGAAATTGATGCAAAGTACCATCGTGAAAGGTATGCCATAATCCTGTGGCATTATGAAAAAACAAAGAATGAAGATGGCGCGATCAACGAAAGTGAAGTTACTAGTACGGTTGCTAGCATATTTGGTGGACCTCGGATAGCAAAAGAACATGTTTCAAATACCATCAATTATCCTACACCAATACCATCGACTAGAAAGTTGAAATAGTTGATTGCACCTTCTACTTTTTAAGAAATACATATTATTATTTTTAACTTTTTGATAATTTTTAACTATAAAGTTGATTGCACCAATTTGTTGTTTAACTTTTGAATAGTTCTTTTTTGTTTAAGTATTTGATGATATATACTACAATATGTTATCAAAATAGTTGATTGCACCTTTTGATTCTCTTTTGAATGTTCTAAAAATTTTAACACTGTGTTTTCAATTATACACATGGTGACTGGCATGCACCAACCTATAATGTTTGGATATTACAAGTCCAGGACAAAAATATTATACAGACTTCATACAGTTCTGATACACTATTTTTTAAAGTAGCACTGCATTTTTAATTTGTATAACGAATCGATGAAACGTGTATGAAACACATTTTATATGCATATGTCTATGACTTCAATATTAAATGTTGGATATTTGTATTTAGTCATGGTATAATTTTTATAGTTGTATTTTGTCTTATTTTCGTTTGAATTAAATATGATTTATATATGTCCGACTACAACTTAAATTAGTCACTAATATATACAATATCTTTAATATGGAACAAATTTTATCATTAACGTTATGCAAGTTGTGTCACTAATATATACAATATCTTTAATATGGAACAAATTTTATCATTAACGTTAAGCAAGTTGTGTCATTAATGAATGAATAGTATATAAATAAAAAATAATACATCTAACAATAAATTTGTACCAGTATGCATTCTATATGATTACTGAATGAACAGTGTATGAGTTTGTTTATATGATTCCTCATTAGTTGACACATGTGATGTGAGGCTAAAAATACATATTTTTAATCATTATTTCCTCATATTTATTATTTATATTTGCCCCTTTTTAGCATAAATTTTATGGATTGTGCTAAATAATATATTTTATTTATAGGATTAAATTGATGGAAAAATGAAGAAGTTTGGAGCTAAAAATAATTAAAGATGGAAGATTGAAGAAGGAAATCAAGCAGACAGCTTAATGGATTAAATTTATTAAAATAATATATTTATATATATATGGGAATGACGGCTGCAATTGTTGAATTTCAATGGTTGATGCTGCCACGTGGCAGCACGTGAATAGGGAAGAAACATGTTGATGCGGCGGAAAAAAATAAAACGAATCCAATTCCTTTTGGTTTTGGATTCCTAATTTAATTTGGACTCAATTATTTTATTTAGGGTTTCTATATCTATAAATAGGGCATGAAAAGTTATTTTGAAAAGAAAAGAAAAGCCAAGAACCAAGATACAAGACACAATATAAATTTTCTTCTAGCTTAGGAACTTTGGAAGAGCCGCCGTGGAGGCCGGAGAATTGTGGTTTATTCTTTCTTCTCCTTTATTATTTATTTGTATTCGTGATTAATAAAAGATAGTTTAGTTATT
>JAJOOS010028639.1:0-15133 GCA_029582725.1 Solanum chiquidenum | reverse complement strand
AGAGAGCATGGGTAATCACCTCTTGCCTCAACATTAGAATATCTCATTAATATTGGTTCATTTAGGTGAGAAGACCTTTGAACCCTAAGAACCTTTATTATGTGAGAAAACCTTTCACAATCATGCTTTCATGTGTATATGAGAAATCATTTCAACAACACAACAATAACAACATCATTGATAATTCACTCTCAAAGCATCCTTAAAACATTTATATAAATTTCATGAATGCTTGATTTCATAATCTCCTCTTTCATTATTCAAAACCCACATTACATCATCATAACTTGCAAAACATGGGAATTACATGGGTTCATGGGGGATCATCATAAAAACATGGTATTAACTGAATTCATGCATAATGGATCATAAATAAATCAATTAAATCAATAATCAAGAGAACCCACAATATAGAAGAAACCCCTAAGTCAATTGGCGATTTCTAACTTTGAAAATTGGAGAATTTGGAGACTTTGTGGATGAAAGGGCTCCAATGATGAAAACTATCATACCTCAATGCCAATTTCTTAACTTCAATGGAGGAATTGGACACTTGGCTTGGAACCCTAGGTTGGACCCTTCTTCTTCAAACATATTTGAGAGAGAAATCCTTGTTCTTCATTTAGGTAGTTTTAGAGAATGACTAGAATGGGTTAAATTTGGGGTTAAAACACTTATATATGGGTTCTAGGTATGGGGAAAATGACATAGTATCAAGATAATATAATTAGGAAAAGACCCAATTGTCCCTGACTTACGTTGACGTGAACCCCTAGATAGAAGGCCTCACGAGCCATCTCGGGGTCCACGAGCCATCTCGGGGTCCACGAGCCGTCTAGGCAGTCGTGGCCCTTGGACCAGTGTCTTGGAAAGACCTCTAAATGGCTTGACCCACCTCACAACCAGCTTCGTGGGCTGTTTACCCGTTCACGACCAGTCTGGAGGTCCGTGAGAAGGGATTGGCCTTGGGGCAAGTTCTGCCTCCCCTTCACAAGCACCACTACATGGCGTGAGCCACACGAGCCGTTTAAGAGCTCGTTGGAGGGGAGACCCTCTTGGCTAGGCTCTAGAAGACTTAACGAGCACCACCACGAGTTGTGGTACCCCTTCACAGCCCGTCAAGGGCTCCCTGAAGGGTGCAATGGCTCAAATTTTGGGCTGGTGACCTCCCACTTGACCCCTTTCTTAACCCTCTTGATTTCGAGGTGTTGCATTAACTCCCCCTTGGAAACATTCATCCTCAAATGGGATTTTAGACCTCACATGAAGGAAAAGAACTCAAATCTAGCAGCCCAACATGCATGCAATCACATAAATGCACATATCCGAGGAAGAAACATCAACTCCAAGCTGAAGCATGTTCAAAATATCATATCATGAAGTCTATATGCAAATCATACTCAAATGCACATGAACATGTAGAAATCAATCAAGTTGGCTCATTTTCCCAAAACTTGAGCTTTATCATGAACATGCATAAATGAGGAAATTATGGGAATATCTACAACACATGACACCAAAAGAATAAACCATGAGGAACTCAATACCTCAAGCTAGAGTATGGGTAGAAGGAAAGAGATGAGTATAACGGGATGTCATATCGGCCTCAGTCTCCCACGTAGCACCCTCAACTGATTGATTCCTCCACAAAACTTTTACGGAAGTAACTTCTTTATTTCTTAACTTCTTGACTTGCCGGTCTAAAATATAAACTGGAACTTCCTCATGAGAAAGATCCTTCTTAACTCCCAAACCTTCTAAGGGGACTATAGATGGCGGATCACCAACAAATTTCTTGAATAAAGAGACATGGAAAACTGGATGTACCGATTCCAATTCACAAGGTAAATCAAGTTCATAAGTGACCTTGCCAATTTGCCTCAAAATCTGATATGGGCCTACATATCGGGAACTAAGCTTCCCTTTCTTAAACCTCATTACACCATTCATGGGTGAAATTTTCAAGTAAACCCAATCATTCACATCAAATTCAAGATATCTTCTTCTAACATCCGCATAGGACTTCTGTCGACTTTGGGCTGTTTTCAACCTTTCTCTAATAAGTTGAACTTTTTCTATAGCATTATGTACCAATTTTGGTCCTATCAAAGAAACTTCGCCCACTTCAAATGAACTTGTAGGAGATCTACACTCCTACAATACAATGCCTCAAATGGAGCCATACCAATACTTGAGTGATAACTATTATTATATGCAAACTCAATCAAACGCAAGTGATCATACCAATTACCTTGGAAATCAATCACACAAGCTCAAAACATATCTTTCAAAGTTTGGATAGTACACTCCATTTGCCCATCAGTTTGTGGATGAAAGGTCGAACTAAGCTTAACACAAGTACCAAGACCCGTTTGGAAAGATTTCCAAAACTGAGAAGTGAATTGGGTACCACGATTGGAGATATTGGATAAAGGAACTCCATGAAACTTTACCATTTCTCTCAAGTATAACATAGAATAATCCTCCGCCGAATAAGGAACCTTGACGGGAATGAAATGAGTTGATTTCATCATTTGATCTACTATAACACAAATCGAGTCATGTTGACGCAAGGTGCAAGGCAAGCCAACGATGAAGTCCATATTCAAATATTCCTACTTCCAAGTCGGAATGCTAATATATTTGGATAAACCTCCCGGTTTCTGATGCTCAACTTTCACTTGTTGACAATTCAGACACTTAGCCAGAAATTCTGCAATATCCTTCGTCCCATTCCACCAATATATCTCCCGCAAATCACGGTACATCTTGGTTTCTCCCAAGTGAATGGAATATCGAGGACTATAGGCTTCTGACATGATCTTCTCTCTCAAGTCGTCTGCATTAGGAACGCACAATCGACCTTGATATCGAAGTACTCCATCTCCCCCTTGGAAGAAAACCTCTATGGACTTTTTAAGCACTACTTCCTTCAATTCCACCAAAGTCGGATCAAGACCTTGCCTGGCTTTCACATCCTCCACAAAAGATGATTATGAACCATTGTGAACTATGACACCACCCTTGGTAGAGTCCCCTTACTGAACACATAACCGGGCCAGTCTATGAACATACCGAACCAACTCTTTTTTATCATCCTCAATATGAGCAACACTTCCCATAGATAGTCGACTAAGAGAATTTGCCACTATGTTCGCCTTTCCAGAGTGATAGAGAACACTTATATCATAATCCTTCAATAACTCAAGCCATATCCTTTGGCAAAGATTTAGATCTTTATGACTGAACACATATTGCAAACTTTTGTGGTTAGTAAAAATACTGACATCAACACCATAAAAATAATGTCTCCAAATCTTTAAGGCAAAAACAACCACCACTAGTTCAAGGTCATGGGTAGGATAATTCTTCTCATGAATCTTAAGTTGCCTTGAATCTTAGGCAATAACTTTCCCATTTTTCATAAGTACACATCCTAGCCCAATTCTTAAGGCATCACAATAAATCACAAAACCATCAGTCCCTAAGTCAACACTGGAGTGGAAGTAAGTCTATCCTTCAAAAATTGAATGCTCTTTTCACATGATTTGGACCATATGAACTTAGCCTTCTTTTTGGTAAATGATGTCCATGGAGAATCAATAGAAGAAAACCCTTCAACAAACCTTCTGTAGTAGCCAGCCAAACCCAAGAAACTTCTAATATCCGAAGGGGATAGAGGTCTAGGACAAATCTTAACCACATCCATCTTCTTGGGATATACCTCAATACCCTTACTTGAAACAATATGGCCAAGAAAGGCCACAGATCTTAAGCAAAACTCACATTTGCTAAAATTCGCGAAGAGTTGTTGGTCCTTAAGAATTTGCAACATAATACTCTAATGGTTGATGTGATAATCTTCACTTATCGAATAAGTCAATATATCATCAATAAATATAATCACAAACATGTCAAGGTATTATCTAAACACCCTATTCATCAAATCCATTAAAGCAACCGGAGCATTTGTCAAACCAAAAGACATCACCAAAAACTCCAAATGACCATGTTGGGTTCTAAAAGTTGTTTCCGAAATATCATCTTATTTCACCCTCAATTGTTAATAACCCGACCAAAGGTCAATCTTGGAAAATTAACTTTCCCCTTGAAGTTTGTCAAACAAGTCATCTTTCCTTGGGAGAGGATACTTATTCTTAATAGTAACTTTGTTCAACTGACGATAATCTATACACATACGGAGAGAACCATCCTTCTTTCTCACAAACAAAACTGGAGCACCTCATGGAGATATACTCAGTCGGATGAAACCTTTATCCAACAAATCTTTCAACTGCTCTTTCAACTCTTTTAGTTTTGTCGGAGTCATTTGGTAAGGAGGAATAGGGATAGGTTGTGTATCTAAGAGAAGATCAATACTGAAGTCTATTTCCCTTTCAGGAGGAATATTGGGTAAATCATGTAGAAACACTTTTAGAAACTTATTAACAACAGGGACCGACTCAAGATTAGGGGTTTCATAATCTAGATCCCTCACCCTAACTAGATGGTATATGCAACCCTTAGAAATCATCTTCCTAGATTTAAGGTAAGAGACAAACTAATCCTTAGGCATAGAATTTCCCCCTTCCCATTCTAGGACATGCTCATTTGGAAATTTAAACTTGACTACATGAGTTCTACAATCAATAGAAGCATACCATGAGTGCAGCCAATCCATACCAAAGATAACATCAAAATCTAGAATATCAAGATCTACCAAATTAACAAGAACTCTATCGGACAAGGAAGTGGAACACTTTTCATAGACCCTCATAGCCCCTATACAATCACCAACAAGAGTAGAGATAGAAAATAATTTAACAACACATCCGGAAAAACATCAAACCTCATATCCACATATGGATTCACAAAATACAAGATAGCACCGGGATCAAGTAAAGCATAAACATCAAGTTGAAAGACTTTCAACATATCGGTAACCACATCAGGAGACCCTCTTGTTCACCACGAGTCTGAAGTGCATAAAATTTATTTTTCTTGGGAGCATTTGAACCTGAACCACTAGGACCAGATGAAGTACTAGGTTGAGCTCGTCTACGACTATCTCCCTCATTTTTAGCAACCGAAGGGAAATCCCTTAGCTTGTGGTCCATCTTACTACAACCAAAGCAAGCATTGGAGTCGGCTAGATATTTACCCTCATGCTTTCTTCCACACTTACACTAGTAGGCAATAAAGATCCACTACCATTTCCTCCTTGAGGCTTAGGTTTAAACACCCTATCTTTGTTGAACTTAGGAGCAGCGTTGAAGGAACCTTGACTAGAAAACCTTAGTCGAAACATAGAACTACCATGCTCATCAGACCTTGAATGCGAGAAATTACCATTACCTGTTTTAGACCTCTTTGTCTCCCTAGACTTTTACTTATGTTTCTCCTCCTCAATTTTTTGAGAATGAACCATGAGAAGAGAAATGTCCATATCATTGACAAGCATAGTGGTACGACATTCCTAAACCACCATCTCAGACACACCCAAAACAAACTTACTCATCTTTGCCCCAGGATCGAGAATCATAGTAGGATCATAACTAGACAATTGTGTGAACTTCAAAGCATATTCTTTCACACTCATACTTCCTTGACAAAGATTAATGAATTCAAACACCTTTGTCTCCCTCATCTCAAGGGGAAAGAACCTATCAACTAAATCAACTTTGAACTTTTCCGAATCGAGAGGACCCGCATCTTCCGGTCTCCCATCTTTCCATTAGTTGAACCATATTTTAGCAATACCCTTAAGTTGATAAGTGGTCAACTCTGACTTTTCCACTGACATCACTCCCATAATCATCAATACCTTGTAAACCTCATCACTGAACTCTTGAGGATCTTCCTCAACCTTAGAACCATGAAACTCCGAGGGATTCATTCTAGTGAAGTCCCTCACTCTAGATGTCGTCGTACCCACATTTTGGTTCATGGGAACCACAACCTCCCTAGTGTCTTGAGCCTTCATGTCTTGGGCCAATACTTGAAAAGCAGCCCTAAACTCGACATTAGTCATTTGTTCGGCCAAAGGGTGAATTGGAGATTGAGGAGCTTGAGGGAGAGTTTCTTATTCCAAATTCTCCCTCACATTCCTTCTAGCATAAGATCTTCGAGTAGTCATATCCTATAGAGCATTAGTTAAGGATTAGAAGAGGGACCTTATAAAGTTAAACTCTATCGCATGACTTTAAAGTAATGAAATAACTGGAGTTTCCGAACATCTTGTAGCCTCTGATTCATTAATGTGGTGAGTTGCACACTCATGAATGAGACTGTACTCGACGTGGCTTATGAGACTTCCTGGGACCTTTCTAAATTTTATGCTCTGACTACCAAGTTTGTCACTACCCAAGATAGCCCCTAGGTGTAACATGGTGTATAAGACCCCGAGAGGCCTTTTACAAGCCACTTAGCCTTCATCATTCAATAAATAGAATAAAGAGATTTAAAATACAGTTTTAATATATCAAATTTTTATAGAGCATAGAAAAAAACTACACATTATCTCAAAGCCATCTAGTACATAAGAATGAATCGGGACGAAGCCCATACATCATGTTCAAAAACTAAAAGTAAGGGAAGACTGAAAACAATAAATGTTTGGCCCTCAAAACATGAGGACTCACTAAAGCTCGAAATCACCTCTACGAACTCTAGCCACGAAACTGGGAACCCTGACTGTCGGAGCTATATTTGGGGAAATGTAGGCAACAATATGTGTTAGTACAAAATATGTACCAAGCATGATAGCCATGTAATAAACATTGGAAAGCATACTTAAAATAGAAACCTTTATGAAATGCAATGACCAAGCTAAAACATGAGACTAAGAGTTAGAAAACATGAGTCATAAAACATGATCAATGCACATAGTCATCATCTTAAACATGTATGATATACTTCCTTGAAGTAACCTTAGTTCATCATAACTTGATTGTGAGAAGTAGCCTTAACCGACATATGAGCTCTTATCATGGAATCTGGTGTCTCCCACCTTGAAGAGTGGTTTCCTACTTGCCAAAGCAAGGACCATGAACTTCTAGCTTATGTGGATGAACTAGCTAATGTGTATCAAGAAATCGTATGTTGGAACATAGTTATGGGACATGGATAATCTCAACTTGTCCACTTGGTATTAAGCTTAACTTCCACAAAATAGTTCTTAGTTATATTCATCTTAGATCTTAGAGGAACATGGGTAATCGCCTCTTTTCCTTACATCATGTGACATGAATAATCGCCTATTGTCTTTCAATTAAAGAGCATTGGTAATCACCTCTTGCCTCAACAATAGAATAGATCCTTAACATTGGTTCATTTAGGTGAGAAGTCCTTTCAACCCTAAGAACCCTTATTATGTGAGAAAATCTTTCACAATCATGCTTTCATATGTATATAATAAATCCTTTCAACAATACAATAATAACAACATCATTGATAGTTCACTCTCAAAGTATCCTCAAAACATTTACATAAATTTCATGAGAACATGCTTGATTTCATAATATCCTCTTTCATAATTCAAAACCCACATTACATCGTCATAAGTTGCAAAACATAGGAATTACATGGGTTCATGGGGGATCATCATAAAAACATGGGATTAACTCAATTCATTCATAAGAGATCAAAAATCAATCAATCAAATCAATAATCAATAGAACCCACAACATAGAACAAAACACTAACTCAATTGGATATTTCTAACTTTGAAAATTCGAGAATTTAGGGACTCCATGGATAAAGTGCTCCATGGATGAAAACTATCATACCTCAATGTCAATTGCTTAACTTCAATGGAGGAATTGGTGACTTGTCTTGGAACCCTAGGTTGGACCTTTTTCTTCAGGTTTTCTAGATAGAGAAACATTTTAGAGAGAAATACTTGTTCTTCTTTTTGGTAGTTTTAGAGAATGACTTGAATGGGTTTTGGGGTTAAAAACACATATATAGGGGTTTTAGGTATGGGAAAAATGACATAGTATCAAGATAAAATAATTAGTAAAAGACCCAACTGTCCCTGACTTACAGCTAATGCGAAATCCAAATAGAGGGCTTCACGAGCCGTCTCAGGGTCTACAAGTCATCTCGGCAGTCATGGCACTTAGACCAGTGGCTTGGGAAGACCTTAAAATTGCTTAACCTACCTCACGACTAGCATCACGGGCCATTTTCCCCTTCACAACCCGTCTAGAGGTCCGTGAGAAGGGGTTGGCCTTGGGGTGGGTTTTTGCCTCCCATTCACGGGTACCACCACGTGGCGTGAGCCACACTACGAACCGTCTAAGGGGTAGTGGGAGGGGAGCCCCTTTTTTCGAGGCTTTAGAAGGCTTTACGAACACTACCACAAGCTATGATACCCCTTCATGGCTCGTCAAGGGCTCCATGAAGGGTGTCATGGCTCAGTTTTGGGCTGCTGACGTCCCACTTGACCCCTTTCTTATCCCTCTTGATTCTGAGGTGTTAAAGGTACAAAGATTCTCTCTTACCCTTATTGATTACTTATCTATTCCTGACAGATGATGTGGAGCCACATGAGAGAGCTAGAAGAAGGATCCCTGAAGGACTTATATATTCACTGAAAAAGAAGGGTCCAGGGCATGTAATGAAGAAAATAAAGATTGACGTGCAAGATCAAACATTTGGCACCTTCACTAAGGACACTACTTTAGCTGGTTCAGACTTTATCCCTCCTCCAACTGAGTTTCTACAGAAAGGACCATTGACACTAGTCCACTTATCAAGACAAATGCAGGTTTTGTACACTTAGATACACTTATAGGTTCAGAAGGTGACTCAGAGTCTTCATACAAGGCCTGGATAGAGCTTCTTGGCCTCAGGTAGTGTTACTTCTACCCTTTCCACTTTAGTGCAAGATCAACAGATTCTCAAGGATAGAATGGATAAAATGGAGATGAAGCAGAAAAAGATGAAAGAGGGAAGAAAAACAAGTTTTTAACCAAGATGATGATACACTCCGATAATTCTGTAGGTAGGGAGATGATGATGATGATGATGTCCTTTCATACACAGATAGATCCTTTGAGGAGTGATGATCTTTGCATAGAGTCCCTCATATTCTCTTTCGATTATAGTACTATTCAGACACAATTACATTTCAGTTGGGAGCCTCCCTTGTCAGGCATAGTTTAGATTGGTTTTTCATCTAACTATGCCATTGTCGGGATTGTTTTTTAAATGATTTTTGGATAATATGCACTTATCAGGCTTTTTGATACACTATGTTGAGTTGGTTTATTTTATTTCATTTCTTGTAGTTTGTATCTTTTTTTGTTTTTATTTTGAATAAATGTGATATGGACTGACGATGCCTGATGATGAATAGAGTGACAACTTTCATAGGGGTAAATCATCGATTGCTTGTGAGTGTTTTATTGGTGTTGGATATCGTGAAGTTTGAGTAGCCGACCTCGAATAGATGCATAATATTTTCAGATAAAGGATTGGTTGATGACTTTATTAATGGAAAAATCTTTATCTTTTTGGGAGGTTGTGGCTTGGTTGGTACTAAGAACATAGTCTTGCATGTGAAAAATGTTGAATATACCCCTCCAATTTTGAAATTTAAGCATGTTGTGAATGATTTGGTGACAACTCTTACAACTCTTTTTGCGACTTTTGATTCATTAATGGTCTAAATGTTTGATGCCACTTGTATTTTTAAAAGGAAATACGATGTTAAACCATCTTATTGATTAGCATGTGATGAGTGGTGAGTTTTTGAATAATGCCTTATGTTCTCTTTTGTCACCTAGAACTTGCCCGATTGGTCTTGATTGATTTTGGTTGGAGAAATTGTAACGAATAAGTGAAACTAGAGCCTAACTAGTGTGTCTTTAAGTTTGGTGTGAGGTTTGAAGTGGTTTAATGTTGTTCCGAGCTATGGTTGAGGGGTTTAGGGGTTAAACGTCAAGGTACGACTCCCTAAGGACCACATTAGGGGTCCTTGAGGAGGACCCTAAGCCTAACCCCAAGGCTTCCTCAAAAGAGAAAAGTTGTCAGTTTGAAGGTGACCTACGGAAGGGGTTCACGCCCCGTAGGTCCATCCACGCCCCGTGGATGGCCTCCGTAGGTCATGGCCCCTAAAACCAAGCCACAACCACGAACCACGGCTGACCAAGATGGGGCGTGACCCAGACCACGGTCCGTGGTTTGGAGTCGTGAGTCCCCACCTGGTTTGCTGTCTTGGTTCGGCCAAGTGGGGGGTGGTTTGGTAATCAGCTAATTAATTTACTTAAGTTGAGGGACGGTTATTTTGGGTTAATTATGATATTTTAAGAGTATTAAAAGTATTAAACTCTATTTTCCAATTCATTATTTCAAAACCTCCTCTCCCCTCCAAAAGTTCTCTCTAGAAACCTCCATTGGAGGTGAAGACTTCAAGCTTCCAAGGTCAATACTTCAAGTTTTTCAAGGGATTTTCATGGATTTCCTCCATTAAAGGTATGGTGTTCTTCATACTTGACTTAGTTTCTTTCAAGGAGCCAATCTCAAAAGTGATTTCAAGTCTCCAATGTTTTCTCTAAAACCCTAGTTTTCAATCTATGCATGGGTTCGATTCTAAATGATTTACAAAGGCTTTATTGCATTAATTTATGAATGAATTGTGTATTTAAAGATGAATTACGATGATTTCTTCTTAGAACCCATGTTTTCCCCCAAATTCCTAAATTGTGATTTGTGATTGGGAGTTGATTGATTATGCAAGTATGTTGAATTGTTGATGCTTATATTGACTTAAGTAATTGAATCATGTCAAATTCCTCTTCTGTTGTAGTAGTTTGGATTTATGGGTTGATGTTGGTTCATAGCCTTGAAGGGCAAGTTATGATCAAATTACATATTGAAGTAGCATTATGCTTGATCTATTATCCACTTGAAAGGTGGAGGCATTTATTTACTATGTATATTGTGGTATTGAATTGATGGACATCTTCCTTGTACCTCTATATTGAAGGATCTATGTATGATCATGATGTAAAGTATATGTGTGTGATTACAATGAGGGTATAATGATCATGTTTAGAATGTAAGTGTGTTATGATTGAATGTTATTTCTCAATTAACACCTATGAATGATGACGCTATATGTGAAAGGTTATTCTCACATACACACACACTCATGAATGAATAATGAATGAAGTTTTATGATTATGCTAATGATGATGGGTTGATTGAAAGTCTATTCTCAATTGTACTTTAATGAATGAAAATGACTTGTTGTGAAAGGACTTTCTCACAATAAGGGGATTCTTAGGTGAAAGGTTATTCTCATCTTTGAATCTATGAGCTTTACAACGAATGAATGTTGGGATGGGATGGATGCTCATCCAAGAGTTGAGGCGGAGTATCTAGTAACAATCCCTATAGCCCATTTTAATGAATGTTGGGTTTGAGATGGATACTCATCCATGAGTTGAGGCGGGGTATCTAGTAACAATCTCTTGAGAGGGATGCTCATCCGGGAGTTGAAGCAGGGTATCTAGTAACAATCTCTTGAGATGGATGCTCATCCATAAGTTGATGTGGGGTATCTAGTATCAATCTCCCTATCCCATAACTATGTGCCCACATAGGTCTAGCTAGTGGATCCACTTAAGCTAAAAACAATGGTCCTACCTTAGGCAAATAGGAATCCCTTATCCGATGAGGGTGACACTGGGATTCCATGAATTGCTCACATGGTCTATGTCGGTTAAGGATTACCTCCACAAAAAATGTTAATGAACTATGGCTTCTTAAGAATTTACTACTTAGTGTGGGTGGTGGTATGGGACGCCATCTATGCATTGCACAAGTAGGCTCTAAGAGAGGTTGTGGTGTGTTCCTTTATGATGTTAAGTATAACGAATTAGCTCTTATGATGATGTTATTGAGAATGTTTGATTAATGTCTAATGAATGAAGGTGCTCCTAATTAAATGAAGCTAATGAAGAATGTGACTTATGTATTTAATGTAATGATGAATGCTATACTTGGATTGTATTATGAGTTACTTCCTTGTCATGACTTAATGAATATGAATGTGCCTTGCCTATGGTGACTTCAAATAAGTACTTAGTGTGAGTAGTAGTATGGGATGCTACTTGCACATAGCACAAGTATGAGCTAGAGTTGCCTTAGGTGATGGTCCTTACGTGATGATATGACTTATGTAATGTGTATGTCTCTTATGTATGAGTATTGTGTAAGGATGGAAATGTTGAATGGTAAGTTCACTTTTGGTGACCTTAAGGTGGTACTTTGGTGTGGATGGTGGTATGGGACGCTATCCATACATTGCACAAAGTATAGCTTGAGGGCTACTTGAGGCGAAGGCGTAATGTGAAGGTAATGGTTTATATGTGATTATGTTCTAATGTGGTTAAATGACTTGTATGTGGTTATGGTTGAATATTATGCCTCTTATGCTTATGTTCATGAAGTTTTCTCAAAATGGCATATATCATGACTTTCAAACAAAATGTCTGTTTTAAGCATGTTTTGGCATGACTATCATACTTAGGACTTAATTGTGCTAACCCGTTCTTCTTCATGTTTTACTACAAGTGTAGGTTCCGGCACTTGAGTGGTTTTCTCTAGTGAAGCTTGGATTTGAGTTCCCCAAGACTAAGTGGTATGTCCTCATAAATCGAGGACAAGTAGTTGATGTTTCCTTTCTTTTCATGTAATAGACTATTGTTAAGTTTATCGATTGTAAAGGGCCGGGACCCTATTTTGTTTCAAGTATGTTGTTTAGATGGCCATGTGAGATGATAGACTTTCGCTTGCTCTTAATGTTTTCGATTGTTGGATTCATAAAAGAAAAGTTTTAAATTCCGCACTATTTCTAAGTATCTTATGCAATGAATATGCTATGAGGCTTGTATGAGACCCCTTCGGGGTCAAGTACGTCGTGTCGCTTCCGGGGTGTAGACTCGGGTCGTGACATAAATGATCTTACTCTTTCTTTGACGTTCTTAAAGTCCACTTTGCCTAAAAATCCCACCTTTGCACTAAATATATCCTTAGTTTTCTCCTTTGAGTCTTATCCTTTTTATTGATAACAACATTACAAGACTTGTCCTTTTTGAAAAACTAACCCTCTTTTGAACCACACCCTCATTAAACTTGAGAATTGTGAAAGTTAGGCTAAAATCCTAAGTTGGGGGTGTTATGGGAAACTCATACATGAGATGCTTACCACATGAGGGCTTGATAAAAAAAGGTTTGAGAATGGAGGAAAAAGCTACAAAGAAAGAAAAAATTATGAAAAAGAAAGAAAGTGAATAATGAGACTTGAATCCTCCAAACGTTGGAAATGGTTGCATGAGGAGCATCTAGACTGAAATAAGAAATGAAAAATAAGAAGGGATTGTTAAATGTGCACTGAGTTGAAAAATAAAGAAAAAATGGAAAAGTTGGTGAATGATGAGTTATTTTGTAGAGCTCAAGGAGGGTGTAGTCACGTGTACCTAAATAATATCCTAACCTTCCCCAAGCCTACATTACAAGCTTAACAAAGTCCAACCAAATGAAGTTAAGTCAATTTTGATTGAAAATATTGCCAAGCTTATGGTGTGCCATTTGTGTTCATGAGATGTTTTGTTATAAGTGTGAGTGTGTAACACCCCAGAAATTAGTAGGCTAAACTAGAGCTTAACATGAGGGTTAGAGTCATGAATGTAACTCCCCATACTTAATATAGAGGTTTCAGTTTTAGAACGTCAAGGTACCACCCCTCAAGGACCAACCATGGTCCCTTGAGGAGGACCCCTAGAAACAGTCTGGGCAGTGACCAATGACAGGAGCCACGCCTCATTGGTGGGTCCAAGCCCCATGGGTGGAGGGTCCGTGGTTTGGCCAAAACCTCAGTCACCAAACCACGGTTGACCATCACGGACCGTGGGTCCAACCACAGCCTGTCAACGTGGTCTTGTGGATGGTGACCTGGGGCAGTTTTGGTGGTTAAGTTTAGGGGTATTTTGGGTCTTTCCTATTTTAATCAAGATTGAGTGGTGTAATTTAACCCTAATCTATACCACCTATATAAGGATTTTATATCCCTAAATTAATTCATTCAACTCATTATTCCTAAAACCCAAATCGATTCCCAAAACTACATCTTCTCCAAATATTCTTTCACTAGAACTTGAAAAAGAAGAAGAAGAAAAAGGAAGTTGGAGCTAGGGTTCAAGAAGCAAGGTTCTTAACACCAATTTTATTGGGATTCATTGATAAGGTATGGTATATTTTCATCCATGGATAGAATTCATCCATGGAGCCTCTTCAAAATCCCAATTTCAAAGGTAGAAATCCCCAAAAGTTAGGGTTTAATTCCAACGTCATGGGTTCCTTTAAAAATCAATTGTAATGATTGAATTATGTTATATTATGTATGAATTGATGATTTCTTATGATTTTTATGTTTTAATCCTCAAGAACTCATGAAATCCCCAATTTTCCCAATAATGATCTTCTGATGTGAGTCTTACTTAGTGAAGGGAGAATGTTATGAAAATTATGCATGTAGTGATTGAGTTACTTGAATTATGATGATATCCACGTCTAAATTTTGAATTCTACATGTGTTTATTGAAAGTGAACTTTGAACTTTGAAAGGGAAAGTATGTGAATTATGCAAGTTCTTATGAAATATATGTGTATGCTTCAGGAACACTTTGAGAGTCAAGTGTCTATGATTATGATCTAGTTGTTGTACTGTTGAATGGATGTTTTAAAATACACAATCATGTATGAATATGATATGGTGTGAAAGGTTTTCTCACATAATAAATATTTTAAGGTTAAAAGGTTGTCACGCCCCGAGACTACCCCCGAGACGCGGACACGGGACCTAGGACCACAAGTGATCCCAGGCTAACCCTGCTGGCATGATCATGAGCATACTAAATATAATAAACTAATGCGGAACCTAAATCATAAATAAATGAAAAGATGGGGAATACCCATATACTATAACTGAGATATATGAAAACTGATGAGTTTAATACAAAGAAGTTATTAACTCAAAACTAAGCTGAATCTAACTATGTCTGAAATAAGTCTCTAAACTGACTAGAAATGTTGGGACATGCCCCAACT
The DNA here is from genome assembly GCA_029582725.1 of Solanum chiquidenum. Lineage (NCBI taxonomy): Eukaryota > Viridiplantae > Streptophyta > Magnoliopsida > Solanales > Solanaceae > Solanum > Solanum chiquidenum. The sequence goes on along the minus strand of JAJOOS010028639.1, from coordinate 13 downwards.
AGATCTAGCAAAA
>JAJOOS010028638.1:0-13267 GCA_029582725.1 Solanum chiquidenum | reverse complement strand
TGAATCTCGCTCGCCACTCTCGTTCTCTCCCTCGCCTCTCTCATTTTTTATACAAACACAAGTGTATAAAGTGCGTTTGTGTTTGTATAAAGCGAGAGAAAATTGTATATATACATATATTTTCGTTCCCCTCTCTCCCCTCTCCCAGATTTCGCTCGCCACTCTCTCATATTTCGCTCTCTCACTCGCCTCTCTCACTTTATACAAAAACGCAAATGTATAAAATGCGTGAAAATTTTATATATACATATATTTTCGTTCCCCTCTCTCCCCTCTCCCAGATCTCGCTCGCCGCTCTCCCAGATCTCGCTCGCTCACTCGCCTCTCTCACTTTATACAATTGATCTTTTTGTGTATGTATACCAAAACAGATTATACAACTGCTTTCTTTTGTATATGTATAGCAATATATATATATTTATGTTTGCTATGGAGCGCAATTATGCAAACTTTGCTATAACATACAAATATGAATTTTGTGTTTGCTATATATGAAAGTTGCTCTTATTCTATTATATATATTATGGCCCGTTTGGTCATCTTTGATTAAAAAAAAAAACACAGGCAAACAACTCCTAATTATGCGGGGACTATACTAGCAATTCATTCATTCAAACACCAAAATCTATTTTGATAGTAAAATTTGGTGTTTAGAGACTTCAACCCAATACTATTTTTATACTATTTTATTTTTATTATACAAAAAAATTAATTTAACATTTTATTAAATTACGATATTTTTTAATTAAGTTTCTAGTATACTTAATTATTTTTTTATGTAATATTTCTATAATATTAATTCTAGATTTTAAAGTTGGAGTTATAATCCAATTTTTATACATATGATTTTCATATAAATTTAAGTTAATTTATTATAAATTTATAATTGGATAAAAATAATTATATCGTTCAAAAAAATATAAAAAATGAAAATATAATAAATGTGTGAAAATAGAAGAACAAATTTGTTTTATGAAGTAAGAAAATATAAATAAAATAAAAAATAATAATACACCACATTGAAGAGAAAGAAAAATGTAAAGAAAATATTTTTTATTTTATTTTACTTTCTTTGTCGGGAACCCATATCAAAGTTTTCATTAACTTTGAATTTCGCCCTGCGATACCCATTTAGAATGGTGCTTGCAACAATTTTTTTTCATATTCAGGCTCAAACCTGAGAGCGGAGCAGTATTAAAATTTGATGTTGTGGATAGGAGACACAAACCCGGCTTCACCAACTCGCAATTCCCAAACATCAGTTTTGCGCGCCAAAATTCTCAACTCGCAAAATCCTCCCTTCTCTTGGGTGACATTGTTCGGGTCTTAGTTTTGATGGGTTCTAAGAGAAAATCCAAGAGCTCCAACCATTTCAAAAAACGAAACCTAGGTTGTGGTGATTCTGGCATTTTCCAGCATCTTATCTCAGTCCTTCAAACTCCACAGGTGCTTTCAGTTTCATATGATTTCTCTTCTATTGCTTGGTTTACCCTTTTCTCTAATTTCTGTTTAGAGGGGTTGTTTGTGTTTTAATTTTCCTCTTCCTTTTTTGGGGAAGGGGTTGTGGGTGGGTATCTGGAAGTGGGTGGGGTTTTGGGGATCAAGATTGTTACTTTGAGAAATTTTGTGTATTTTTTTCTTTTACGATTTTTTTTTAGCTCATTTTAAGCTCACCAATGTTGGTATTTTTTTGTTGATGAACTGTTTATTTGTTTGGCATAATACATAAGTATGCCTTTTAACTTGGTCTCTGTTCATAATTATGACCTAAAATTGAACAAATAGGTACATGTGTCCTATGAGACATCCTACATGACAATTTTCATCTCCTATGTGTATTATGTCACGCACGACTAATGTGTCGACTTGTTCAGCTTTATATAACTTAAAGTGTCTACCAGTGCACAAGGGTGTAAATGTGAAATGAGGCCAAGTTAAATGACACATTTATGTATTATGCCTATTTGTTTTGTATTCTGCTTATGTTTTTATTTCTTTGTTTGGTTTTCTAATTTTCAATGTCTTAGCTTCTTTGCAGCGCGCTTATTGATTAGAATTGTTGAGAAAATAGTCAATTTTGTGGGTTTAATTATGATGAAGAGCCTGTTTAGATTGACTTATTATATGTGCTTTTAAACTAAAATAGCTTGACAATGTTGCGGACTGCATAGTGAACTCATTCAAAATTTGCTGCAGACTAGTTCGGTTTAGTGTAGCTGTGGATTGACTTGCTTGTTGGTAGAAACATTAGAGATACTTTATAATCAGATTTTGTGGAGTGTTTAATTTTCAATTTGCAGTTGTTGGATGCTTTCATGGGTTATGAAAAGTTCTTATCTTTTTTGGCTTTAGTTTATGTAATTTTTGGCTTAAGATGGAAACTGGACACTAACATGTTTTCTTACTTCTGTGCTATGAACGAATGTTGGACCCCTTAGCATTGTCGGTTATCGCCATCTTAACTATTTTTAACGGCAAACTACAAATCTAGTTAATATTCAGTGGCAATTTTCTACTCCCAAGAGAAATTGGAGAGGGTAGTTGAAAAGCTATCAGGAATATGGAATGATTGTGAACATATACAAACATTACATACATCATATGGGAAAAAGGAAAAAAATGCATCTTGCAAATAACCTATCCAAAGAAAAAAAGAAAGAAACATTATGCGATAAGAACAAACTGGTGAAATTGGATTTCAAGGTGAAAATGAAGTCCTCAGTTAATTTCCAAGTACTACTAATATTTTGGTACTACTGGGGGAGTCTTTGAATTTACTGAATTAAATGCACACTATTGTCTTGTAAGTGTTTCCCCTAAAGTACTTTTTAAAATGCCTGTTGATAGAAATATGTTTTGACTAAACTAATCGACAGTTGATATATTATTTCATTTTCCTCATTCGCTTCTAATTTATTGTTCCCCATTCTTCCACCATGCAGGGTGTGAAGTTACCTGTGTTGAAAAGTTTGTATTGTCTGCTTGTCCATTTCTCCTTGAACTCACTAGAAAGTCCAACATATAAACTTGATTTTGATGATTTGGACATGGAAGTTGATCACAATGGGTTTAAGGCATCATCAGAAGATATAGAGACCCTCTCTGGCATATTGTTTGAAGAAATGTATGAGCGGTTTGACATTTTATTCTCTGCTCCCTGTGATACTTCTGTGAATGATCAGAGACAAGGTATTTTGCAGAAGAATATGTCCAAAGATGCTGAAACTTTTTATTTGCTGCTGAGGTGTTGTATGGTAACCTTGACCTTGCTTGTGTCCCAACACAATCTTCTTTTAGAAAAAGGGAAGATCCTTTTGGTGTTGCTCCGAAAGTTATGTTCAATAAAAACATTTGCAGCAGGAAATAGGATGGAAATGACTTTTCAAAAATCAGTTTCTCATGCATTCACATCTGAGGATAATGATTGCAGAACAACCTCCACAGAGGACATTGTTGCATCCCTCCATTTCTTTGAGCCATCTGATCCTCATACTTCTTTCTTGTGTGCAACATTTGAGGTAATTTACTTATTTATCTCTTGTTGGTTGGTATATGGCTCTCGATTTGTACTCATGAAAATATCTTATGCTCCTTGTCTGTCAAAATAGAATATGATTGACCATTAATAAGGTCTGAGTGAGTGAGTAACTCAGTGTGTCTTCACTTGTTGTATCACTAGCACTACAATAGAGAGGTAAGGAATTAAGACTGATTAAATCCCTGATGAGCAAACGAGAGTGTAGGGTCCACACTGGGGTTGTAGACTGTAGGGTGTTTTTAGTTAACTCAGTGGCATGCCTAAGCTAAAAGCTTGATTGACGCAGGCTGCATCTTACGATACTGATCTACTATATTACACCTCAAAGAAGAAGTATCGGGAGCACAATTTTCTCACAAAACTTGTATATACATAATCTGGTTGAGAGCTGAATGAGTGTGTAGATATTGGAGAGACGTGCACAATTTTTATCTTCCATGTTAAATACATTTCTTGCCATGTTCATTCATCTGGGAGAGAGGGGGAGTGAAAAAGGAAAAAGGGTAGGCGCTGTCTTTCAGTTAATGATTGGCATGAGTACAGAAGTCAGCATGTATATGATACAAAACTTCTTCTTAAACAGTCATGTACTCTCTCAGTGTTTCTTAAGAGAAGTTCTTTCACCGCAAGATATCTGTTTTTTTTGGAGTGTATGAGGTACTAGTATTGCCAGAACCTTAATTTGATCTATAAGATATCTTGTTTCATTGTCAGTGGCATCCATCAGTCTTTGTTAGGTTTTCTATTTCTCTCTGTTCAATTTTCTTTCTGTTGTACATCATTTAATTTACTGTTGACCTTGCCTCATGTTGTGTACTTCACTTAAGATATCTGGTGTAATTTACCCCTTATGGGAAATGCGTATGCAGGTTTTTGTGGATGAACTTCTGGTGCATGGACAGTTGAGACGGTACTTTAAGCTTATTGATTCTCTAGCTTCTTCTGCTGAAGTTTTATTTACACCTCAATCTGGTCAGGGAGATATAGGAATAGTAATGGAAGTTTTGTCTAGGTACTTCTTATTATCATGGTCTGATGAGCATAGATCTGGTGATCATCTTAACAGATTATTATTGGTAAACAATGAATATTTCAAATCTTCATTAAAAGCTCATGAGTTGAGTCTGTCTGCGGCCATATCGTTGCTTCTCAACCCCATCATTCTTTCTGCCCCAAAACTAATGCAAGCACAATTAATTTCAATGATTTACGAGGCCACCTTTTTGCTGGTGGATATTCAAAACCTTAAGACAAATCATAGACCTCTCAAATTCTTTCTCTCACTGTTTGAAAAATCAGTAGCTTTGTACATGAAGCACATGCCCCTGTTGCAAAATGCCTGTCAGTCTTCATTTGTTAGTCATTCTTCTACAATAGGTGCAGAAGGGAATGGTATTCATCCCCTTTTTGAATTGTGTATATTAGCCAGGACAAGAAAGGAGATCAATAATCTAATTTTGAAGTTTGAGGATTCATCACAACCTCACTTTCTTAAACTTTTTTTTGAAATGAAATCTGACCTGATAAGTTCCTGTGTAACATATGTAAAAGAGAGTCGCTATCTTCTAGACAACTCTTGCCAAGATGAGATTATGTCCACCTTAAGTTGCCTAATTTTAAGAGCTTCGGACAGTTTCGAAGAGAATGCTATAGTGGATGCAAGTTTGGAAGATATTTGTCTTCTGGTTTCTACACTAAAGCTAATGAGCTCTTCCTTGTTACAAGTGGTCTGGTGCCTCAGATGCAACTTGAATTCCGGTTCTCCAAAAACCTTGAAAGATTTTTCATCCTGTGGGGAATACAATTCTATCTTGGGAATAATAGACCGTTTTAGAGAGCTCAGCATATACAGTTCAGTCCAAAATTTATCACGCCAAATGATGGAAATAGACTCTGAGAAGCATAAAGTTTCCAAGATGATGTTTCTGCATTTTTCAGGAATGCTTTCATTCAGTTTCTTTAAGAGGCTTGATTGTTTAGCAAAAGGCTGCTTGTTTGCTGTTGCAGCTCTGCTGAATTTATTCATCTTTGAAGAAGGTAATTTGGATATAGTCCAGTCACTAGTTGATCCAACTCCAGACTTCTTTTCATATGGATTATCTGCTGTTAGAATCCAGGAGGTCAGGTTTAATTCCTTTTTGCTCTTGAAAAAATATATGGCCTATATTACTGTATTTCAAGCTGTTAGTACATAATACAGGCTGTAGTGGACAAGAGATCTAGTCTGGTGGTTGCATCAAAGTTTCAGAAGGCAAGGACCCTGTGTTCAAGTTCCAGGTACTGATATACTACCATCACCATGTATCATTTATGTGCTTGAGACCATACATTTGCTTGCTTCCACTTTGCTTGTACTAAATCTGCATTTGCATGAAATCTGGCTAACTTTGTTGGCATAAAGACCTCTGTTTGTACCTTGTGTTATGAAGTCTCACATTCTTCAAATATACTCTCAAGCTTCCATGCGTACTGACCAGCTTTGAAGCCTTCTTCTTGACTTTTGTTATTTAAGTTAAATTAACTATCTCTCTCTATTGAACCTTAAACTTTATGGACTTATTGTCCACACTTTCTGTCCCAAAATCTGCCTTACCTATATTGCCATTAGATTTATGCATTAGGTAGATTTTCTGATGTATTGAACTCGATTCGATCCTGCCTTTTGATACCTAACTTGTATGTTGATCATATTCCTTATAATTCCTTATTTTCTCTAGCATTATTTACTGTGGAAAACTGATACTACTTTAAAAGTGTTGGTGTGTTAGCTTTAATGTGGTTTCCATCTATTTTCGTGAGCAGATAATCTTTTCTGGAACAGACATGTGCTAAAATTTTCCTTTTAATTTTTAAAACTTTTATTTGTTAGGATTATAGTTGTTCCACTCATGAGCTAGACATCTTTTATTCAAATTAACTTTGTTAAGAGTTATCTTTGTATAAGAGCTACAACCATCAATCAGTGATAAGCCAATTAACTAAGACAAACACAAATTTGGATGAGAGACGAATTTCAAAGGGATACTGAGATCATATAGCATAGAATTATCTTTCTCAAAGTTGTGTTACTATGAAACAACTTAATCCCACACAGTGTTCCGGGAAGCGAGAAGCGGAAAAAAGCGATGAGGGCTCGCTTGCTTCATAGAAGCGAGAAGTGTGAAGTCGAAGCACACACTTTTTTCAAATAAAGCGTTATTTAGTATAAAAATAAAAAATATTAAATATTAATAGATAAATAATCAAGAACTGAATAGAGGTAACATATTCTTAGATTAAAAAGTAAACATATAAAGTAAATACATAACTCAGTCATAACTCGTCGTAGAACAACAAAAAAAACAACGTAAAAAAAATAGAGAGACAGAATAGAGCAGCAGCCAGCCAGCAAAACAAAAAAGCAAAAAACAGAGCACACATATTACAAACAGAGCATTAACGGAGAACCTCAAATCAGAAGAAAAAAGAACAAAGAACTAATTGAAGGAAAATATTTTATTTATAAACTCTTGTATTTTTTTTTTGTACATTTTTGTGTATTGAAAATAACTAGTAACATCCATATTTATAAAAGTAAAAACCAAATTAAACTAGTACTAGGAATCTCTCTAACTAACAAATCCTAATTAAACAGAAATAAGTAAATACCATAAATAACAAATCCTAAACAATTTAGGATTCCGACTCCAACTTTGAATTATTATTCCAACATTCTCCCGTAATCTAAAGTTGTATACCGTTGCTTTTTTCTTCTTGTCATTGTTGTTGTATTGGAGTACTCTCTTCAATCTTTAAACGTTGGAGTACTTTTCTTCAATCTTTCAATTGTTGGAGTACTTCTCTTCAATTCTCATTTATATTTATTTTTTTGGTTGTGCTGGAGCACCTTCTCTCCAACTTCCAAGTGTTGGAGCACTTCCTCTCTCCAACTGACGATATATTTTTTTTGGTTGTGTTGGAGCACTTCTCTCCAACTTCCAAGTGTTGGAACACTTCCTCTCCAACTCAGGATATTGTTTCTCTTGGTTGTGTTGGAGCACTTCTCTCCAACTTCGAAGGTTGATGCCCTCCCACGATCTTTTTTTTGTTGGGTGTTGGAGCACTCTCTCTCCAACTCTCGTTGATGCCCTTTCCATCAACTCCTTTTCTTTATGTTTTTTTGTTTTGTTTTTGGAGTTGGAGCATGTCTCCAACTCTCGTTAATGCCCTTTCCATCAACTTTTTTTTTTTTTTTGATTTTCTCCAACTTTTAATTTAGAGAAGAGTTTCTTCCTCTTGTGCTTGGTTGCACTTCTTAAAATCTGCAATATTTTCGTAAGTCTTTTCTTTTAGGATGTTTTCATGCATATATCATTCGTCCGACGTTTTTCGACATAGTCATTGGCCAGAGGGGCGGCATATACGAGTCATAGACAGTGGAAACTCTAAGATCATCTACTATGATCGTAGAAGTTCTCATACCAAATTGAAGGATATTTCTTGTATTTTTTTTTTATATATTTCAATATATTGAATATAACTAGTAACATCCCTATTCATAAAAGTAAAAACCAAATTAAATTAGGACTAGGAATCTCGCTAACTAACAAATCCTAATTAAACATAAATAAGTAAATACGATAAATAACAAATCCTAAACAATTTAGGATTCCTACTCCAACTTTGAATTATTATTCCAACAGTAACGCTACTTAAGTAGCATTACAAACAGAAAATTGAAGAAAACAAACCCTAGTTACCAGGGAGAGAAGAAGAGAAACATATGCAACACTGTAAAGAAACCGAAAGGGAAGAAGAGAAGAGAACTAACATGTCGCAGCAATCGACCAAAGAGGGAAAATAACTGGAAAGATGTGCGCAAGTAATTTTACAGAAATTAAAAAAAAAACTTACAGAAACATAAAAAAACCCTAGCTAGAGCTTATCTCATTTAAGCGAGTTTTTTTCTTGATTTTATAAAAGGCGGGCTTCTCGCTTTTGGGACGAAGCGCACGATTCTTCACAACCGCTTCGATTCAAGGCATTAAAGTGTGCCTCTCTTCACTTCTCACTTAAAGCGAGCGCTTCAGCGCTTTTAACAATATTGATCCCACGGGATATTTTCCTCATAAACGTGAAATAGTGGGACTTAAAGGTAAAAAGTAGCCTAACATTACAACCATATGAAACTGATGACATGTATTTTAGGTTAAATTTTTATCTCTTGTACATCTAGTTGTATTTTTTGTCTGGTATTATGGTACCAAGCTAGTATTATACTGGATGTTATACGGGAGGGAATGTTGTGCCGCTTAAGTCCAACACATCCACAAGATGAGTGTCGTAGAGATTCAGATGCTAAGATGAATGTGTGGTCATACAAAATTAGACAAGATTAGAAATGACCACATTTGGGAGAAAGTTCAAGTAGCACACATCGAGGATAAAATGATAGAAGGTTGCTTGATATGGTTTAGTCATGTCCTGCACTGATCGTAGATGCACCAGTCCGTAGATATGAAATCTTGGTGAGGAAGGTGTTAAGAGGGACCACTTGGAAAATACCTATAACAAATGACTTGGAAGATAAATGTCTTGAAGAACCTACAATTTCTTCAATCATGCAGACTTAGCAAAAGGTAGTGCACAATGGAAGAAAAAGATCTATATAGGAGATAGTTAGTAGTTGAGAATATGTGTTAGTCATGTTAGCACTTGTAATTTGTTCCTGTGCCTTTCTAGGAGTTGTTTAGTCTTCTGGAAATTTATACGGAACTTCTAGATTTTTTATTTTCTTAAAATTGAAGTTCTAGCTGTTGCAGGTTAAGATTTTGTACTTCATTGTTATCTTATTCATACTTACCTCACCTCCCTCCTTTACCCTTCCTGCTTACCTTATTCTTTGACTGATAAACATAGAAGGAAGGGAGATAGCTCAGCGATAAGCACTTCTGAGGTTTATAATGAAGAAGATGTGGAAGCAGTGGAAGAGGAGACGGAGGAAACAACCAATGGGAAGATATTTCTCCAGTGCAGATCACTAGCTGAACAAGTCCCTGATTTGGATAACTTAGCTGATTTTATCGAGTGCAAGCAAGGAAAGGACTACCCTTTGTGGCTAAAGCATCGCCAAGAATATCGAAAGTTGAAATGTGACAAGATGGCACTGTTAAGGTGGAAAAGGAAAAAGAAATCTTGGAAAGTCATGAAAAGGAATAAACCTTGAACTAACTTGAAGAGTTTTCCTTGGAAAGGAAACTGGCGAGTTGAGCTTCATTGTGTGACCTGGACATATGTTAGGATATCTCCAACTGAACAATTGCTGTAGAGTGATGTTTTGACAATGCTTTCGTCAGTGCATGTAAGAGAATTGCTTAAAGAAGATTTTTATTTAATGTCTGCGGCCTCATATAAGTAATGGTGAAATCTGAAGACTGATATACTTGGAAGTCGGATCTTAGCAAGCTAACGGAGCTTCTTTTTGTCCTAGTTAAGGCGGTGAAATGGCCATAGAATCCAGGAAACTGCCTCTGCAACATGATTAAGCTGATTAGCAGAGTTTGGCATGCTGAACTTTAACTATGATCAAGGTACCAGATGCTTTTACAGACAAATTCCTTCTGGTTTTGTGCCTCTCTTTTTATGTATGTCTAATATTTCATTTTCTCTAGAGAACCCTGAAGTTCTTGTAAAGGAGTTGGGAGGTGTTTACAGGATTCAGCCTTCTCTGTTCTTGTCTCTTAATGCAGAAGCAACATTCTGATTAATGCTTTTAAACTGACAACATCATTTGCTAATCAGAATTATGCGCAATCAAGCCGAGCTTAATATGCAGTACTCTTGTTTCTCCCTTTCATTGATTAGAGGAACATTGCAGGTGACATGTTGACATCATTCGACATTCCATCTCTATATTTCCCTTTCTTGGTTGTTTCATCAAGAAGAAAGCCAAGGAAATTATGGTTTTGTATGGCTCTTCTAAGTTGACCATAAGAACCTGTATTATAGGATCATGCTTGAAAGTTGGAGAATTCTATGATATTGCACCATCATTGGTGTATTTGTTGAGTACATTCCTGTTAAGTTTCTATTAAATGCTTTGGAAGGTGAGGTCCAGTTACCTTAGTCTAATGTTCCCTTTTCTTTTCCTACTGATTTTGTCAAAGTTAAAGAGATGACTAGACATTGGAATACTGACCTGGTAAATGTGCTAATCTGCCAAAAACCTTTGGAACATTTACGCATTTTGCTGATTCTACTTTCAGGTTTCTGATGGTTTGCGAAGTGTATCTTGTCTTCATTTGGTGGACCAAATTAACTTAGTGTCCTCCTTTGTTTCAATAATATTTTCTCCTTCTTTCGTTTTCCCCCACTTTTTATTCAGTTTTGTTTAAAGTTTTTTCATCTTTACATGTTTTATTCCAGCATATAAAAAAATATAATACCAAGGACAAAACATAACTACTCAAATGATAATAATAAATGTGTGGTAATTAATGGCTAAATATGTGCATTTTATCCTAACATTATTACCCACACTTAGACTTTTACTCGTCCCAACATTAAAATTCATCTCAATAAATCAAGCTTAGGAATACTATTATTTTGGTTGATACAAATAATGAGGTTATATAACAACTCACAATATCAAGTAAACTTCCTACTTATAATGCAAGAAATACACCACAATCAAACAACAAACTTTTAGCCTCCTAAACTAAGAGTCGTATTTCGACTCCTCAAATTTAAGTTTGCTTACATATACCGTCAAAGAAAGCCAATACCATTTCTTATCTATAATGAAATAACTTCTCACAGAAATAAATTGTCTACACATTCAAATAAAAAAAAAAAAACTAATGTAATTTGAGGACTCACATCAAATATAAATTTGTTGCATTCACAAAGAATTCATAATGCATTCACAAAGAAGCATAGGTTCGTCAATTATGTACATCTCTATTAATCAACTGTGCTCTAACAGAATCAAAATAGGATTTTAACACGTTATAAAGTTAGCTAGGGGATAAATGAGACGACTATATAATATAATACTCCCTCTGTCTCAATTTATGTGACACTTCTCGTTTTTTGAGAGTCAAAAAGTATAAGTTGATTGGAAATTTGCGCGTGGAATCATCAATTTTTTTTAAAATGAAATTTATATATTTGTAAACTATGTAAAAAGTACTATAAGTCACAATAATTGACAATTCAAAATAATTAAAAGATATATGAAAAACTTATAGTCAAAGAAAGATTTGTTTAAATATCGAAATTCGAAAAGTGTCACATAAATTAAGACGGAGGGAATAGAAATTTGCACTTCTAAGCACCTTGCTCTTTTTAGACTTCCTCACCCATTATTTTCTTCTCCATATTCTGATCCATCACTGCATCAATTATTTTCACAAGTGATACTCATATGTGAATAACATTTCAATCATCACTTTTTAAAAAAATCTAAAGGATTTTTTTTCATGTCACATTAATTCAAAGAGGGTCATGTCATCACTTATCAACTATCATTGATATCATTACACTCGACCATCTCTTTTGTTCAGATTATATAATTATAACACAATCTAAGCTACAATACTTGAGAAAGCGGGGTGCAAAAATTAAGAATTCAACAAATAGATCAAGACAAAAATATGGCTACCAAATGAAAATCATAAGCTCAAAGGGCTAACTAACTAGTCATAACAATATCTAAGTAGGTTAAAATTCACAAAACATATCAAAGAAAACCTATTATCATATTTTAAACAGAGCATCACATATTATTTTGATGCAAAACATGAAATATATATACAAGAAATCTCCACCTTTTATAGCAAAAGTCTCAATCAAGATATACCAATTATATTTTTAAGACATACAAGATCATCGCGACTATAAATAAGAACAAACTATATATAGAGTTACTATCCTGAGCTTAGTGTCAGAAAATTTCTTATTTTATTTAACACTTACACAGTCATAAAAATATTACTCAAGATCGGACCTAAATATGCTAGTTAGGGGTGTACAAAATCGAACCAAACCGCAAATCGAGTCAACTCGGAAAAAAAATCCGACTAGTAGTTTGGTTTGACTTGATTTGGTATTGGGAAAACCCCCCGACTATATTTGAGTTAGTTTGGTTTTAACTAAAAAAAATCAACCCGAGATCAAACCAACCCGACATTATATATGTAATGTTAAAATTTTATTTTATACATAAAAATATTTACTTTGATATAATTTTAAAATATTTCTTATACTATTTCATAGTTTTTATCTTTTAATATATTATTTCAAGTTTAAAACTTAGAATTCAGAATAGTCCAATAAAGATTATAGTTCATAGATGTTGATAATTATAATAAAACTTAAATCAAAATCAAATTAATACTAATGCAAAAAGAAAATCAATTCAACACTAAGAATGACAATAATATTGAATATTTGTTCTTTAGTTTTACATTGGTTTAGACAATTAAAATACATAATCTAATTTTAATTTTTCTTAAATATTTAGTAATGTAACTAATACTTATTAAACTTATTTTAGCATGATTTAGTACTTTTAAATTATGATAATTTTCATTATGACTTTGCAATATTTATTTTATATGATGATTTCATTATTTTTTTTATTGAATATTTTTGTGTCATCAGTACTAATCTCATATTTTGTGTTATTTTTTTAAGAAACACCTTAGATAATTGTATTTTGGTTGGACTAAAGAAATATTTGGAGCACAA
>JAJOOS010028637.1:0-17946 GCA_029582725.1 Solanum chiquidenum | reverse complement strand
GGGGTAATTGGGAGGTTTGTAACGGTTGGGAATTTTTTTGAAGTGGGGAATGAATTTAAAATGAAAGATTATATTTAATTGAGGGTCTGGGTCAGGTCATCAGAAACCCTAACTTGGACCTATGAGACCCCGTCGACGGTCTGTGGGTCGACCTACGGTCTTTCGATGGGGACCGTGGTTCACTCCAACACTTCAAATTATTTTGAATACATACCTGGGATCTACGGATGCCATCCACGAACCGATGGGATCCGTTGACCACTGCAACAGCTTATTTTCTGTAGATTTTACTTTTCGCCCTGCATACGTAGCAAACATTAGGACTTCCTTTTTTCATTTTCTGGACACTTTTTAGACACGGACCCTATTCTATCTATATCTAGCCAACACTAAACATAAAAATTAATAAACACCTATCTAAAAAAACTAAAATTTAAAGAAAAACTCCTATATCGAAAAGAAACTCCTATAGTTGGCTAGAGTGTACATCTTTGGTTGCCTTACTGGGCTGGGGCAGAAAATACACCGAACCGGCCAAGTAAACTTAGTATGTGGGCCAGGTGCCGATCGTGGGCTTTTCGATGTTGATTCCTTAGCGCGCCAGGGCCGGTGAGTCTGGCCCAGTTGACAACTTTATGTTAGATTCTTCAAAAAAATATGGCATGGTGTGCTAAGAATTTAAAGCAGAAGTATAGCGAGTTATGTTGCTTAAATTCTTTTAAAATATTGTAGACACGTAATTTTTGACCGAACATAAGGTTTTACACTATTTTTTATTCCTTAAATATTTCTTTTATGTTTAAGTTAGATATTTTAATTTTTGTCTTATTTTAGTAAGTTTATTTAAAATATTATAATTTTTTTTTAGTTTTAGCTTTAATAAATAAGCTAGTCTTTCTTAATTATATTCTTAGATTAGCTATTTAACTTTTCTTTTATTATTTTAAAATAGTTAATTAATATTTTTGTTATTTTATTTTATATTTTACATATTTAATTAAAAAAATAATATCCTACACTACCCCATTTTCCTAGGCTACCCCACTACCCCCAACCCACCTACTACCTCCATTTCCCTCCACTACCCTAACCCATTCCCACTGCCCACTAAAAACAATCAGCAACACCCCACCACAACTCCTCACATACACCCACACACTACTACATATACTACAACGACAGCAACACAAAACCAAGAAATAAATCAGCAACAAAGGAAAAAAGGAGACGACATAAACATATACATTCACTCAAAATTCCATATCCCAACAAAAACATAGACGATGCATAGCAAGAAAAAAATCCAGATACACGGACAAGAAAAAGAAAAATCACCCCTCACATTATATTTTTTCACTCACACATAAAGGTTGAGGTCGAGGTTTACTTTCGTGGTTTCGAGGTTGTGGTTCCTTATTAAGATTGTTTCCTTTTCGTGAATTGTTTTTCGCAAGATATACCATTTAATTTTTATTGTATATTTTGATTTTCATAATTATATAAGCTTGATTTCAATGTTATGAGGTTTGCTCGAATTTTATGTATATTTAATTTTGACACAATAATATTGAAATATTTCCTATTTATTTTACTATACGTTGTTTTTTATCTTGTGTCATATGCTACTATCAATTAAGTACCTCTTGTATCAAACCAAAATTAACCTCCCTGCCTAAAAGAATTATATTATAATAGTTTGTTTAGTCAAATTAACTAAAATTAAAGATGCTTATTTTAGAAAAATTAAGAGATGAAGAGTTACACATTTTTATTTTTATTTTCAATGCCTTTTGTCATAACTTGTAAGTATACTTAAAATGTAAATGCATCTATATCAAATTTGAATATGAAATAACTTTTATTTGTTTAAGATTTTAGATTTTTTTTGTTTAAATAGTATTCATGAATATAAATAGTATAAAAATAATTTAGTCACTAATAATATGATATATGACCCGTTAAAAATATTTGTTCGATTAAGAAAGTGGGTACACATCTTTTTCTTGAGATATTAAAATAAACGCAAGGATGCGGTGACGCACCTTATCCAATAATATAATTATATTTCATTAATTTAAAATAACATTTTTAGATAAAGTTAATAGGTGTGATGCGAAAAAAGGCATTTATGCCTCTAAATGTCAAAACCAAGAATGCAGTTATGCATCTAAATGGAGACCGATAAAATTTCAACAATAAAATAAATATGAGCAAATCATGGCCTATAATAATTTATCCAAAAAAATAATTTAGGATAAGTATAATGTCAATTAAAGCGACCGTGCTAGAACCACGAGACTCGAGGGATGCCTAATACTTTCCCCTCGGTCAACATAATTCCATACCCGAATTTCTAGTTCGCAGACCAAATAAAGAATCATTTCCTTTTGATTAGGGATTAAACAAAAAGTGACTTGGAACACCATAACTAAATTCCAAGTGATGACTCTGAAAAATAAATAAAATAATTTCTAAATTAATACCGTCACTTAAATTGAAAAAACCATTCCGTCGTGCGAAAAAAGGGTGTGACAAATGTCATGGAATAATTTTTGAATGGACCTGACACAAACATGCCAACATTTAATTTTTGGAAGATCAAGCCAACTATTTCTCCATCTCCCTTGTTTAATTAATGAAGCATCAATATTTGCTTTCATATTAATAACCAATAAATATGAATAAAAATGTATGAAACGCTTCACCTTTACCCCGCACCCCCCCGGAACACATTGTCTGCATAAGTTTAAGTAATAATATATCCATATAGTATCCTCTAAATATTGTGTCTGTTTACGGAGTGAAATTCATAATTTGAAGTTTATGAGTCACACTATAACAATCTAAAATTATTTTTACAATAATAATTGAATTCGCCATCAAATATTTATATACATTTTGTAAATTTCTTACTATATACACAAAATTTGGACGCAAACTACTCCTTTATTTGAACCTGTAATCGACCTTCTAGATCCACCTCTTGTTTCTTTTAACTTTTAGGTTAAATCATTCAATTTTTTGTGCTTTTCCCCTATTAAACATGTGTTCTTGTACACAGATAGATAGGGAGGAAGTAAACATAAATGAGTTAGAAATGCTTAAAAGAATAGTCTGGTGCACTAAGCTCTTACTATATGCAGGATATAGGAAAGGGTCGGATTATATATAAAAATTTATTAACATAATAATATCTGCATTTTTACAAGAGGTTATTTCCATAAAATAAAAAACTAATATCTGTTTTCTCTTTAATGGACTTTATGTAGCTCGAATCACTATAGAAAATCTCTAATCTTCAAACAAAATTTTCAATAGAATTCATCAAAATTTAGTCGTCGGTTATATCTTCTGGAAAAAAAAATCAAGGACCAATTAAGCATTCATTGGAAGATAACATTTTTTGGAAGTGAATCTAGATGGATCAATTTAGTGAATATCAAATATCAAATAATTATGGGTGATTTCTCTAGCTTGTACCAACGATACTAGGGCACTCACATGCTTTTCGTGAGTGCACTGTTAATTATATCCTAGCTTTTGTCAATTTCTCAATATATATCTTTGTAATTTATGACCATTCTAGCTTTTCCTCTTTTTATTTCGGCGTGATTTCTTACCATGAATGTCGGGCTGCTATGAGGGCTTTTACTAGGTCTGATTAATTTTAAATTAATTAATTCTTTGATTTGAATATATATATAATTTTTTTCGAAGTCGACGGGTGCATGTGCACTCCCACTTATAGGTGTGGATCCGCCTTTGATCGTAAATACTAATTCACACATGGTATTTATATTAAATTAATAAATATATATTATGTGTTTACACATAAATCTTTTTTAATTAACCACAACAACGGATACAAATTATTACCTTGTTAAATCACTTAATTATGCTAAAATAGTGTAATTTTATATAACCGCCCGATACAAATAAATTTAACAATATGTTACTGTCTAGTTGTATTGATTGAAATCTCCCACGCAATTATTGTGAATTTAATTCTCTTTATTCCTCAACTCCTTTCTAATCCCTCAATGTAATACTAGCAAACTTCATTATTTTTTTGATCCCTTAATGTAATATGAAAAATTCAAAATTAGTTTCTTTTATGAAAAAAGATATATGAATCGATAATTATCTTTCGGCTAAGCTAGCCTTCTCCATTTTTCAAGACCAACAAGGAATAATACATGAATATTCACCCGTTCTAATAACTTATAGTTGCAAAAGAATTTTACAATAACAATAACAATAATATACTCAATATAATTCTATAAAAATAAATTGATTTATGTCTAAAAAAATATATTAAAAAAAGAGAGTAAAAAGACATTTAAAATGTGCTTCTACCTTTATTATTGGTCCAACTAACAAGGATTGAATTTTTTTTACTATATTCTTTTGAGTGCACACATGCAACACCAAGTTAGATTCAAGTCATTTTCCTCCTTAGCTCCTCATGTGCTAACATTCATGCATCTAAGTTATATAACCAAACATATTATGCTTTTTGTTCCTTAGTTGATACCAAAATTCATTTTTTTTTTGTATTCACAATATTCATAAAGTGTGTTTTGTATATCAATAAAGATTACGGTGGAATGATACGATTTTTTAAATTTTTTAATGAGAGATTATGGTTCGAGTCTTGCACGTATGTAATAATTTTTATTAGGGAGTGCTTTATTTTCAATGTAGATTTTTTTTACATGAATCTGAATTTAGACAGATATTTAATCATAAATTAAGACATAAATGTATATGGGTGGATAAGAGGAAGTTGCGCGGAGTATCTATCGCCTCCAACCCTAAGAGGTTGTGGGTTCGAATCACCAAGTGAGCGAAAAGATGAGAGATCTTAGAAAGGGGCAAACGAAATGTATATGAGCAGCTCATTAAGATCGGTAGCCTAAAGTCAACTTTAACAAAAGACCTTATTTTTTATGTTCAATGTGTTTGTTTTAAAAGAATTAAACTATATAAATCCGTTATAAGTAAAAAATGAACCTCATCTATCAACTAGACGAAAACAAATCTAAATAAGCCTAAAATACTCTTGAACCGTTGAAAATGGTATAAAACTACCATTCATCCACCTATTGGCTTCCAAATACCTCTGTCATCCATCTACTGTCTCTCAAGTACCCTTGTCATTCATTTATAACGGATTATCATTTAAATAATTTTCAAAAATATGTGTCGATCATCTATTGGTTACAATTTAATTACTTAAATTAATTTACAAACTCACCCATTACTAATTGTACCAGACTCATATTAACTACACCAGACCCAAATTAATTGTACCACCCACAATTACATTTACCCCACCAATTAAAACAAATACACCATTCATTCCCAATATTTTACTTCATTTTCCAACCTTCTTCCCCAATATATTAGCACACAATCTCGAAAAACACTACCTAAACTCACACATGTATCACCATAAAAAACGCCAAAATAATCGTAATTTTTAATGGTGATAAATGAGTGTATATAGGTAGTGATTTTTTGAGGTTGTAGGCGAATACATTTGGGAAGGAGGTTTGAAGAGGAAGTGAAATGTTGAGAATGAAATGTGTATTTGTTTCAATCAGTGGGGTAAATGTAATTTTAGTCGAATGTAGTTAATTTTTAACGGGTATAATTAGTAATGGGTGAGTTTGTAAATTAATTTAAGTAATTAAATTGTAATCAATAGATGATCACCACGTATTTTAAAAAATTAATCAAATTATTTAAATTATACTCCCTCCATCCACTATTGTTTGTCAGCATAAGATCATGCACAACCCTTAAGAAAAAATTAATATAAGGTGCAATTTGACTAACATAAGCCTACTATCAATCATTATTAAAATGGTTTGTACTTTTAGAAAACTGTAAAAACAACTTTTTCACATTAAAATAGTCTTGTAACTTTAAAATGACTACTTTTTGAAACTAGTAGTTATGTAATTATCAAGGGCAAAATTGAAAAAAGATGACTAATTGTTTTTTGATTGTTTAAATTGACAATTAATTTTGGACAACTATTTCTAGTATATCTGACAAACAATAGTGGACGGAGGGAGTAATCCGTTACAAAAGTGGTCAGTATTGGACTCAATTGTGGATGATAGGGGTATTTGAGAGTCAATAGGTGGATGACAAAAAAATTTGGGAGGCAATAAGTAGATGAATGGCAGTTTTGTACCATTTTCAATAGTTTGGGGGTATTTTAGGCCCTTTTCCAATATCAATAAGATGTATTTTTGTGTGAATAATTATCACCATCACTTTGTCCACGACCACCGACCATCACCGATAACCACCTCTATTTATCACAACAACAATTGTTGTGGCCAATCATTAATCACCACTACCAACTACCTTGTCATCACAACCACTATTGACGACCTTTACCATTGCCAATCATTACTGTCACTTTGTCAATCACTAAAGCATTTATTACCTCCATCGTTGCAATTATATTCATGGTCATCGCTACAAGTGTCACCACCTCTGTCATCATTATCAAACACAATCACTGTTGCAACTAATCCCTACTAAGTACTACCAACTACCACTTAGTCACAACTAACACTACCACCAACATCATTGTTATTCATCACACATTCTTCATACACCACTTATACTAACACTATCAACTTCTAACATCAATCAATTTCACCATCACAATTACCATCACTACTATCATGTCAGTCACTACAACACCAAACATCTCCACCATCACAATTAATATGCACCAACTATCATTAACACATCATCAATCACTACACATATTTCAACAACCACCACCACATACTAGCCAGGGGCGGAGCTACAACTTGTGTTGGGTGTGCAGGTGAACATCTTTCATCGAAAAATTATACCGTATATATAAGTCAAATTAATGAAATTGTTAATATATACATAAATTTGCACATACTTGACATAATTAGAGCCCTTGACTCAGTGGTAAAGAGAGTGTTAGAAGCTTCAAGGCTTTGGGTCAGAAGGTTGATTCTTGGTTCCTTTTAAGTTTTAACATCATTTTTTATTAGTCAAATCTCATTGAATATTGTGTTGGTTACTTTTTAAAATTTTGTATACCCCTCATAAAATGTTTGACTTCGCCACTGATACTAGCAATAGCCGACTCCACCTCACAACCACCACCAATACTACCCACTGTTACTATCGCGCCAATCACTATAACACCATTCATCTCCATCAACATGATTGTTACTAACCATTATTTTTTTTTATCAAATAATAATTTTATTGTATTAAATTTTGTGTTTTCTAAAACAAAATTAATTACTTTTTATTTAAGTTATATATATTTATTATATTTAATTATTCGATATTCGATATTCAGAGATAAACATAATCCAGATAATTAGGAGCATCAAATGGGAAAAGGAGAAAAAACAAATGTATGAAAGGGAGACTCACTGACAGTCTTCTTTCCACACTTAGATACCTCAAAACTTCCAAGGGGACTTTTTTCTCTGTCACATTGTGACACATACCTAAAAGCTTATAGCTACAAACAGCCTACAAAGGCTACAGTGTTGTGTAGTGCCATAAATACAGGGCATGAATTATATAATATAGTATTATATACTAATACTACAACAAAGTAGGAATAATAAATTATACCAGTAGTACTATTACTAGTAAAGACTAAAACAGTAGTTTCCCTAGATTGAGCCAACAGTTCAGCAATCTATCACTTTCTATAATCTTCCTTCAAATCTTTTGAGGGTCCCTCTTGCTTTCTTTACTGCTTTGAATACTTGAACAGAGTCTCACTGAAAAGAAAAAAGATCTGTACCAAAAAAGCTGCTTGATTTACTGTGCTTTTTTCTTTTAGGGTTTCAAGATTTTACTTGGGAACTTGAAGATCTGTTTTAGTTTTGATGTAATTAGTTGGTTCTGTAGTTTCTTTGGAGAAAAGGGTGTTTTGGGTTTTTTCTTGTTTTGGGTGTTTTCTTGATTTTTTCAGTGATCTAGGACAAGTATGAAGGAGCTGACATTGGTGGTGTTTAGTTGTGGAAGTGGGGTTAGATGAGAAATATGTTTGCCTGCTTCTTGGTTTTTGCTTAGGGTGGGGGGTTGGGGGGCTAGACTAGTGCCAAAGTTTTCATCTTTGGCTTTCTTTTTGCTCTTTTATACATATTTGGGGCTTTTCCTTTTTAACTTTTTTTTGAGTTAGTTGATTTGAGGGAATGAAGGTGTCTACTTCTGGCTTCAATTCTCAGCCTGAGGAAGGTGTGTTTTGTTTCTGTCTTATTTATTTTTGTCATTTTTTGTTTATTGAGCTTGAATTGAAGTACTCTTTGTAATGTATGATGAGTAATTTTTTTCTTTTTTGAAAACTTGGGAGTGAACTTTTTTTGATGTTTGATTATGGCAGCAGGGCAGAAGAAATGCCTGAATTCAGAGCTGTGGCATGCTTGTGCAGGGCCACTGGTCTCTCTACCACGTGTAGGAACCAGAGTAGTGTATTTTCCTCAAGGGCATAGTGAGCAGGTTAGTAGTAGAACTTATATTTTTATGAAATGGGGATAGAGGAAGGGAAAATGGAACCAACTGATCTACTAAGATTCGCCGCATAGAACTTAGTTTATGCCATAAACTCATAAAGTTAATTAAAGCATAGGTCTTTGACATGGTTGGTAGCAAATTCTTATGTTCTGGTTCTTCATGGTGATGCTCCATTTGAACTTTAAACTTCTTTTTTTCCTTTCATTTAATGGTGGGCTATGGGTATAAATAACCTTCAAGATTTAACTTGTGCCTCATGAGGTATGCTACTATTTTTTTTTGAGAATGGTAACTGTTAGTCTATATATCCACTGGTACACTACATCAAAATATGTAGTCCCCCTTCTAAAGTATTACAACTTACATCTTGAACATCTATTTGTTGTTCCTAGTCCCCCTTCTAAGGTATGCTACTATTTTGTAATTTTGATGTCTGTCTATCATGCCTTCTGGGGTTTCTGAGCTTGTAGTTGAAGGGGTTAACTATTTTTGCACTTCCAGGCATGTTGTGCTTATGTTTTTCTGTCAGGGTGATATTCATACGTGTCGGAAATAGGTATAGGAAAAAAATCTTTCTTTCTAACTCTGGAGAACTAAGTAATTCCAGTGGCGATATTAATCTTGGTGAACAGAGCTGAGAAAAAAACATTATATAGTTGTTGATATAGTTCTTTTTTATTAATTTGTGAGATTCTTTCGTTAAGCTATTTCCTAGATTTGATCTTTCTCTTGATATAAGTCTGCATTATTTGAAAATTAAGATGTTGTTTGGCTAATTTTCGATGCAACAAAGAATTGAATGATCCATTGGATTCCTAGAACTTCTCTTATTTATTGGTGAAATGACGTTAGTTGCAATATTTTGTACTGAATTTTTTTAGTTTTGTATAGCTTGTAGACTAGTGGTTGGCACCTTTAATCTTATGAGAGTCTTACAGGTTGCTGCATCCACAAACAAGGAAATAAATGGTCATATCCCTAACTATCCTGGATTACCGCCTCAACTTATTTGTCAGCTTCACAATGTAACCATGGATGTAAGTTTTACCCTATACATTCTCTTTGTTGTGACAATCATATGTTTTGGAGTGTTGCCAGTGGGTAGAGACTGAAGAATTTCTAAATTACAGGCAGATGTTGAGACTGATGAAGTATATGCTCAAATGACTTTGCAACCACTAACTCCAGTATGTTACATTCATCAATTCATTCGTTTTGTTTCGAAATTATTTGTAAGTGTTAATTGACTATTTCTCCATAGCAAGAACAAAAAGACATGTGCCTTCTACCGGCTGAACTTGGGACCCTGAGTAAACAACCAAGCAACTATTTCTGCAAAACATTGACTGCAAGCGATACCAGTACCCATGGTGGATTCTCTGTCCCTCGACGTGCTGCAGAAAAAGTTTTCCCTCCTCTTGTAGGTCCCATCAGTTGCACTCATCAGCATCTTTTTCCTTTTTCTTTTTGCTTGAGGTGTTTCATGAGCATTTGGTTTTTAGATATCCTGCTAGTGGGTGTTTGACTGACTTAAATTTTATCTTTCTTTTGCAGGATTACTCACAACAGCCTCCTGTGCAAGAGTTGATTGGTAAAGATCTTCATGGAAATGAATGGAAGTTCCGGCATATATTTCGCGGTGAGTTTCTGTTCAGAGAGTTGATAGAGTAGTATTACAGCGAAAGGCTTTGTTACAATGTTGTCATGGTGGTTGGTACCTTGATTTAAATTGTCTATCTTGAAAGTTCTTAGGGATTTTATATACTCTGCATTATTGTATGAAGTTTGAATTCAATACATTGTGGCGGGAAGTTTATGATGCAACCAATATACTTACTGACTTCTGATTCTTTCTAAAAACAAATTCTGAATGCCTTGTGTTACCATTCGAAAAACAAAAACAAATTCTGAATGCCAATTCCCAGCTGTAAAACTGATCTTACTGTGATAAATGCAATGACTACACCAATGGGTGAGTGACCCAGTTCCCTGGCCGAATAGACCTTCTGCAGAGTGAGCTAGTGACTATATAGTACCTTGTACTGGCGGTTAAAACTCTGTTAACCTTTTTATATTTTAGAACTGAGAAGCTTCACCCTTTTCATTTAGCTTCTAAAGCACTGAAGATGACTTAAAGAAAACGTTGAAAATTGAATATTCTTGTTTATCTCTTAAATTAAATGAAGAACCTAGTGCAGTAGTGTATGACTGTTTTGACTTGGGTTCTGTTGTCTCTTTCCTCTGACGTGGATTCCATCTGATCGTTTTCCTAGTTATTATCCTTTTATTGTAAGGCAAGAGGTTCTGGATTCTAGTGTTGAAAATTTCTGATTGCAGTGCTATGATTTATGAAATTGGACACTAATGATCTAATTCCTCGTACTTAGGCCAACCAAAGAGGCATCTCCTGACGACAGGATGGAGTGTGTTTGTAAGTGCGAAGAGACTTGTTGCAGGCGACTCAGTTATCTTTATCTGGTAGATAAATATTATCCTAGCTATTGCAGTTCCTTTAGAAGTTTCTGTAAACCATTTATGACTCACAGTTGATGTGTATATGTGTTTATAAATTGTATGTATCTGAGCTGCAGATGCGATATGACTGTTCTGTTGCTTGTCTTGTATATCCAATAAGGAGGCTGCCGATTAAATGGATTTGTTATTTGTCTTTCCTTAAAAGGTGCACATTGAGTAGGTGGTTCTGTGGGGTCTGTTACATTTGCCTATGGTCTTTGCTTCTCTGATAGAATGCACAAACATTTGAAATCTCCACGTTTGTGTTGTATACTTGGGAAAGTTAAATATTTACTGCTCGAAAATTTTACAGCCAAGTATAATATATTAAGTTCATGAAGTTTATGACTATTTAACAATTTTTACCTGTCAGCATGCAGTCTATATTGGGTGATGGGTGCTGATGTACTTCTTGGGTCATTTTGCAATTAATAAACTCTCTTGTTTCACCCTCTCAATTTTTTAGATCAATTTTTTCTACCTTCACTATGTAGGGGTAAGGTCTGTGTACACAACAGACCCCACTTGTGGGATTACGCTGGATATATTGTTATTGTTGTAATTCTATATGGCTAAATTCTGTCATCTCCCATCAGGAATGAAAATAATCAATTGCTTTTGGGGATACGACGTGCCAATCGTCCGCAAACTGTTTTACCTTCCTCGGTATTGTCAAGTGATAGCATGCACATTGGTCTTCTAGCTGCAGCAGCTCACGCAGCTGCAACAAATAGCCGGTTTACAATATTTTTCAATCCAAGGTAAAGGTTGCATTTCTAGTTAACTAATGGACTTAAGTTCACATTTGACATTTTAGCTTTGCAATTTCAGGGCTTGTCCATCAGAGTTTGTCATACCTCTCGCCAAGTATGCTAAAGCAGTGTATCATACACGAGTTTCTGTTGGCATGAGGTTCCGAATGCTATTTGAAACAGAAGAATCGAGCATCCGTAGGTAGGTATAATCTTCTAGAAATTTTTTGCAAGCATTCCAAATTATAAGGTCAGTTGGAGAATCAAATCTTTTATTGATAAAGAGGGACATTATATTGAAATGGGAGGGGGTGGGCCAGGGGTTAGTACCAATTTCTCATAGAGTTTGGTGTGAAAGTATTTCAAGGCATCTTTGAAAATTATAGCCGATTTTGTCTTAAAATGTTCTTGTTAAAATAAGGGAAACATTAGGAGTATGAGATCATAATTTTGGAGGGAGCTGCTGCCTAAATCTCTCCTCAAAAACGTTGTGGGGAACTTATCTTGTTTGAAAGAAATGGAAATGCTTATTGTTAAATAAGTTTCAATCTAGGACGATACAAATTTCAGAGTTGTATATGTTCTTTATCAGAAAAGGAAAGAATTAGAGTTGTTTATGATTCAGTTTTTTCTGCCTTCTATTTTTGCCACAGTTCGTGATAATTTCCTAAGAGAAAGAAGGTAACTGTCTTTTCTGTTTGTTATCCCCCTTTTCTCTCTAATTTATACAAATAGTTTAATCATGTGAATATCTTTGGTCTCAGGTATATGGGCACAATTACTGGCATTGGTGATCTAGATCCTGTTCGTTGGCCAAATTCTCATTGGCAGTCTGTAAAGGTTAGTTCATAGCAGGTGGTCATTTAGTATTAAATAATACATTGAAACTATGGCTACTTAAATCCTTTTAATACTTGTGGATTTCTCATGTGCATGATGTCCATTTTGGTTTAGAATTTCATCGTCGATCCTCTTAATATGCAGGTTGGATGGGATGAATCAACTGCAGGGGAGAGGCAGCCTAGAGTTTCACTGTGGGAAATTGAACCTCTGACAACCTTTCCAATGTATCCATCTCCTTTCTCCCTTAGGTTGAAGCGGCCATGGCCACCTGGACTACCTTCATTTCCTGGTCTGATATATTTTTGCTGTTGTTACCGGGGATATCTGTATTCACCAATTTGATTCAGTTCTAATTTTAACTGTTCACTATCTTCTCATCCATTCAGGTCTATCAAATGGTGATATGACTATGAATTCTCAACTTCCATGGCTGCACGGGGGCATGGGTGATCAGGGGATACAATCATTTAATTTCCAGGGATTTGGTGTTACTCCATTCATGCAGCCAAGGTTTGATGCTTCTATGCTAGGTTTGCAGCCTGACGTTTTGCAAGCAATGGCAACATTAGATTCTTCTAAGCTTGCAAATCAGCCACTTATGCAGTTCCAACATATCCCTAGTGGTTCAGCATCTTTGATTCAGAGCCAGCTTTTGCATCCATCCAATTTGCAACATACTTTCCTCCAAGGCCTCCCGGAAAACCAACTAATATCTCAGGCACAGATGCTGCAGCAGCAATTGCAGTGCCACCAATCTTACAATACTCAGCAGCAACAGTTGCAGCGCCAGCAATTGTATCATGATCAACAACTTCAGGAACCCCATCAAGTACACTCGCAGCGTCAAGATCAGCAGCAAACCAAGACTCAATTGTGTTCAGCTACTCAGTCACAGCTATCTCATTTACAGGTCTTAGGTTCAACGGGTTCTCAACAAACATTTTCTGATTTAGTTGGTAATCATATTAATACATCTAACAACAGTTCCACCATGCAAAGTCTCCTGAGTTCATTTTCCCGTAATGGAGCATCCACTTTCCTGAACATGCCTGAAACCAACTCTCTAGTGTCTCCTTCCTCATCATCAAAGCGAATTGCTCTAGAATCTCAGATCCCTTCACAAGCTCCATACATAGTGACACAGGCTGAAGTTTTGACGGTGCCTAATACTAAGGTCTCAGATTTTTCCACTTTGTTTTCACCAAATCCTGGCAGACAAGTTTTGGATTATCAAGCTGTAGCAGTTAGCCAAAACAATGCGCTATTTGGAGTTAGTGGTATGTCAAACCTGAAGGGTAACAGTCCGGAGAACAGATCTTTACCTGTGCCTTATGCTACCTCTACCTTCACAAGTACAGTAGGTAGCGAGTATCCCGTTAACTCAGACATGACGACATCAAGTTGTGTAGATGAATCAGGTGTCTTGCAGTCCTCAGAAAATGTGGATCAAGCAAACTCACTTACAGAAACCTTTGTTAAGGTGAGTGTAAAATTTGCTGGGAAAAATATGGAATCTTTTATTTACTGATGATTTAATGGCACATCATTTTATATATTAAAAAAAAAGTCTAAAAGTTGGGAATATTTGCCAATAATTCCTTGATTCACGTTTCTTGTGTTCTGGCAGGTTTACAAATCAGAGTCCTTTGGACGATCACTGGATATCTCCAAATTTAGCAGCTATAATGAGCTGCGAAGTGAGCTTGCTCGCATGTTTGGCCTTGAAGGCCTGTTGGAGGATCCTGAGAGATCAGGCTGGCAGCTTGTATTTGTTGACCGTGAGAATGATGTTCTCCTCCTTGGTGATGACCCCTGGCAGTAAGTATCCAACCACTTGTTTTCTGTGGCAGGCTTGCTCCTACCACTAACATTTTTTGTGTGCGTTGGAGAGGGGGTGGGGTGGTTCCGTGTAGATTCCACTTAAAGTCAAATTACTGTCCTTGCCAATAGTTCGATATGTGAGGTTTTTGGGATAGTCTTCTGATGTTTTCTTACAGCCTACGAAAATCAGTTTGGATTGGACCACCTCTAAAACCACTTGGAGGAAAAAGCTACATAGGCAGGTGACATCTCCAGTAACTTCGTCTACGGAGAGACTCGTAGTTGCTTCCTCTTTGGTTTACACTTTGGAACTTCCACAGATTATGAGCAGCTTTTGGTCAAGTGGAAACCGATCGTAGTTTCCACTTGAACTACTACCGATTGCATTGATCAGCTACTTAAAGATATCAACTCTATCGTTTTATATCATCATATTTCCCACTTACACATTTTCAAGTATGCTTATTTTACTATATACACCGACAATGTAGATTTATTTTTGAACCGTTACTCTGTCAATGCTATTGCGTATTTGTTAGACCTTTTAATTATTACATTTTTAACTAATCTCTATCTTGTTGCAGTGAGTTTGTGAACAGTGTTTGGTACATCAAGATACTCTCTCCACTTGAAGTGCAGCAGATGGGCAAAGAGGGCCTCGACCTACCAAGTGCTGGCAAAACGCAGAGGATCACTAGCAATGGCAATGGCAATGGCTGTGATGATTTCATGAACCGGAACCACTCGTGTAATATTATGAATGGAATCCCCTTGGGGTCACTTGACTACTAATTTATGTTGCTTGGACACTCTCAAAATGTTATTGCACCCGTGTTGGATCCTCTGAAAATGCATTACTTTTGGAGGATACGACACACTCGTGGGCAATTTTGACAAGTTTGAGCAACATAAACTACTAATGAACAAGAACAACTAAGTGATCCCTAAGGTATATGTACCATGTAGCTGCTAATATCAGCAATTCTTTGTACCTTGTTCTATCAATGTTATTTTGTCATGTATCTCTTCTACCTAAAAAGAAATGGGGTCAAGTCTCATTTGAAACTTGTAAACCAGATAATTTTCAATGTAAATTATTTAATGTTTATTGTTGTTATTTCTGTGGAACTAACTCAGGAGACAACTGTACAAATAGTGTTACTAGCTGAAGCAATGTTTTTTCTACCTGTTGTATTTAAGAATAGGCTGATTATTTACGAGCTATTGTGCTCAAATTTCAAAGACTGGTGAACTTTAATTTGTAAGTGCATGACATCATATTCCTCGGGTCTTAATTTGTTCGTCTTACTTTTCTTTTTTCAGTCTGCTTACATAAAGAAAGTCTCGTTACTTTTTTGACAACTCTTTAGTTAAAGACAACAAGATTAATGAACATCTTGGATATTACATAGATAGGCACTTTAACTTGGCTTCAACTAACAACTTAACACTCTAACTTTGAGTATACACGTTTAGAAACTTCAACTCGTGTCCATTGTGTTAGTTGAACACTCTAATTTATGAACTAATCATCTATATATCTCTTAAAATTACGTGTCACGTTAGTTGAACACTCTAATTTATGAACTAATCATCTCTATATCTCTTAAAAATATGTGTCACGTTAGTGCTGAGTGTCTACGAGACACAAGGAGACGAGTTTAAGTGTTTAATTGCCTGTTGAGACTAAGGGCCCGTTTGGCCATAGATTTCCCAAGTAAAACTTGGGGAAAAATTTGACAAATATTGTTTGTCCATTCACTTTCTCATTATTTGACAAATAACCCAAATTCTCAAATACTAATTTTTTCTAGTATTTGGGGCAAATCTCATTATTTGGAAAATTTTAAAAATTTAAATTTAACACCAAACTTTTATCTTTTACAAAAACACTCTATTTATTAACACCAACCAAACTCAATTAACTCTCCATATGCCAACTAACTCAATCAATAAACTTTTCTATTATAAAGAGCATATATGTATGAATTTTCTTTAGATTGATCTTGCTTGAATTGATCTGTATGGATCTGTTCTCTTGTCTAGGTTTTAAGAGTTATGAATGATAAGAATCTTTTCTCCTTGTGTTTTATTTTATCATTCGACTGGTGCAACTAATTTTTCGGGCTTGTTTTTTAACTTTTGTAATGCCCATTATTCCTGAAGCTGGTTTTGAGATTTCTGACGAGAACTCTGTGACTTCACCTTTTTCGGTTAATAGGGTAATATACTTTCAATCGTGTTCGTACGTCTTTCATTTTTAGTTAAAGATATGCTTTCAAATTTTGTGCACTCTAAAAAAATTTAAGTTATGCATATGATGTGTTGTCATGTTGATGTTGTATTGTAGAAACACAAAAAAAATAAAAAATCACATGGTTCAACTGCTGATAAATGGGCCGATGAAGAAACATCAATCCTTATAAGTGTCCTGCATGATGATGCGAGGAGGTCTGGATTTAAAGATTATGCCATCAGTGGTCCACGATTGATAGAAGTTAGGAATGAGTTTTTTGAGAAAATTGAAAATCGAGATGAGTTTGATGATGAAATTAAGTTTGAGCTCAGTGAATTTTTACGTGAACACCAAAGCAGTGATGAAATATTCAGTGAATATGAAAGTGATGATATGGTTGTTGATAAAAATGATGAACAATCGGCTCAGGATAACATCACTTCATCTTCTCGATCATCTGATTTGCAAATGCAAGCTCATCGAGAAGAGATTGTTCATAGAATATGAGAAGATTATATTAAAGAATAGTTTGAACTCTTCTGGAAGAGAAGGCAGAGATGCTTCAGTGATTGCAATGTTATTTTCTTCTGTTTTCTTCTTCTTTTTCAAATTCATATTAGTTGTATTTTCATTATCATGATTTGTACTAGTCTCTTTTAACAATGAGAATATTTACTGTAATGATGCTTGTTGATTTATTGCGAAAGTCATGAATCTTGCTACGTGATATTTCTATTTTGCTATATAATACAAATTTATGGTTAGTTTTGATAGTTTTATAAGCTTATGGGTATAAATCATATTTCTTAAAAAAAATGAAATATGTTTCCCAAATACTATGGCCAAACACATGGTGAAATTTCACCCAAATCTTCACCCAAACAATATTTGCCAAAAATATTTGGAAATCTATGGCCAAACGCTAGCTAAGATGAGGGGTGTGTTTGGTATGAAGGAAAACATTTTTCGGAAAATGTTTTCCAATTTTTCATGTTTGGTTGGGTTAAATGTTTTCCAAATCAACTCATTTTCCTCAAATTTAAGGAAAATGACTTCCCTTAAAAAATTAAGGAAATCATTTTTCAAAACTCTCTTCCAACTTCAAATTACAATTTTTTTTGTCCCTACCTTCAAACCAGGCCCCCTTCTCAACCACCCCCAAAAAATAATTTAAAGCTTGTTTTTTAAAAATATTTTTAACTTCAATTTTTTATTTTGTCACACCACCCTCTCCCC
>JAJOOS010028636.1:0-14458 GCA_029582725.1 Solanum chiquidenum | reverse complement strand
CTTAACTTTTAAACTTGACTCTAACTTCACTTGACTTGGATCCTAACTTTTCTCGAATTGGATTATGAATTCAAGGTGTATGATCACACATTTATGGATGAGTTTGGAATGTTTAGATGTACCTTAGAGTATTGGAAACAATTATAAAACATAGGTACTTTACCAAGGAACATGTATGAAAAAGTGGGGAATGAAAGGTAAAGGGAAGGATTGGCGTCCTTGGCGCTCTAAGAGGCGCGGGGCGCCAGTCCTCAAACTTCAGAGGGGCCTGCTGGGCGTTCTGCCAGGTGCTCTTCCCCAAGGGGAAAGTTCAGTGTCCCTTTTTGGGGTACGCTGGCTGGCGCGACAGCCCAACCCTTTTCCCCCAAAAATCCGACGTTTCCCCTTGTTTCTTTCCAACTCTAAACCCTCTCAATCTCAAAGGTTCCAGCAGCAAACACTTGGGATCATAAACCCCTCAACATACAGTGGATTCCACTCAAAAACACAACCAAATCATGTCCCAAATCAACAAGAACTTCAACAACACAATCAACAACATCAACAACACAACCAACAACTTCAACAACAACACAACCAACAACTTCAACAACAACACAACCAATCTTTTTTTTAAAAATAAAACGAGTTTGGGGTGTGGGGGGAAGGATTAACCCAACACTATGAATTCACATACCTAGTAGGGATCACCCCCGACGCTATCCACGATGATCTCCTTGATTGCTCTTCTCTTTCTCCTCTTCCTTCTCTTCTTTCTCTCTTCTCTCCCAAGCCCTAACTCTTTACTCTTTAAAAAATGAGACAAACTGATCTAAAAAATCAGTCCAACACTTAAATATAACCAAAAGAATTGATTAGGAAAAAGACCAAAATGCCCTTAAAACTTTCGGACTAAACTGCCCTGTGCGGATGTACCAACAACCCAACTTTCAAAGGGCATAACTCACTCATACGAACTCGGAATCGAGCAAACTCAACGGCGTTGGAAAGATCATTCCACGAGCTTCACAAACATAATTGGAACTACTCCTAAATCATCCTGATCTAGGAGTTATGACGGTTTGAAGTTGACCAAAAACTCATTTTTCCCATACTTGGACAAATTTCCAGATTTTTGAATTCCTTCCAAAAATGATTAATTCCAATTCTAAGCCTCTTCATAGTTATTTCAAATTGCAAGATGTCACAGTGACATCCCCATATTTTACTTCTATAGTTGGCTCATAGGGACCCTTACAAATAGCATCCCAAAGCTCACAATCTTCAGCCATTATATAGTCAAACATGCACTTTTTCCACCACCAATAGTACTGACCATCAAACAGAGGTGGCTTCGTTGGAGACCGACCTTCTTGCAAGCTTAGAGGAACAACCATTCTTTGTAGGAATCTCTCTCTTGGTGTTAACCAGATAGAGAGCACCTACTATGATACCAATTGATAGAATACGTGTGTCCACTATTAGTCAACAGACCAGGTCCCTTGACTCAGCAAGAACAATAATAAAGAGTAAACAATAAGGAGAACACGACACAAACAATTTACGTGGAAACCTCCTTGCTCAAGAGAGTAAAACCACGATCTGTCTCACAAGATTTTCAACTGTTTCCACTAATCTTCTCAAGAAAAAGTGAAACACAGTTACAACCAAAGTGAGAAGAAGTTATTAATCTCACAACTAAGTAATAACTCTATTACTTACTGAGCCTAAGTAGATACCACACTGTCCACTAAGCTATCACCACTAGACAACTTAGAATTCAACTAAGCAGATACCACACTGCCCAATAAATCAACTAGCTCCTAGTTGACTTAGAATTTGACTAAGCAGCAAACAATGTTGCCCATTAAATCAACTAGCTCTTAGATGACTTAGAATTTGACTAAGCAGCAAACAATGTTTCCCACTAAATCAGTTAGCATTAACTAATTTAGACTTTTTCAAATGAACACAAGATCTGAATCCTTTATAGATTAGGAACAGATTTACAATTTAAGTACGGAAGATATGATCCTAAGACAACTAGACAGCTCCAGCTCTATCAGGTCCATGTTGCTCTTGAGGATAACACTTCACCTTTTGTTAGCCTTTGCAAGAGTTCTTGAGAGTTTTCAAGTTGCAAAAATTGACACAAAACTTAAAATCAACAAAGACGCTTCAACACTCTATCAAGTCTCTTTGTTGAGTTGAGCAGTGTTCTTCCTTGAAGATGGCTTTCTATTCAAGCTTATGAATTTTTAGAGAAAATCCAATTTTTGTTCACCAAATCTTTAGTTTGTGTTGAGGGAGAAGAGACTATATCAAAATGAACATAAACCCTTGGGACAAGGCCATTGGCTGAGAGCCTGTTATTCTCAAAGGCTATGCACCAACCACATCAGAGTTGGCAGCCTTTTGACAGCTGTCTTTCATCCTTTTCACGTACGAACACTTTTCGGGACCAGGTCCCTTGTTGCGTTCTTTGATGCTTGAGTTCTTTGACAAAGACTTTCTAGCTTTCTCTCTTCTGGAATGAATAATGTTATTTGTTTATTGTATATATCAATTTCCAACAAGGGTTTTGATCACTTAAACAAATAACTTCGTCCACCCTTCCTATTGGTGAAGTACGCTGCACATCTCACCAACCAACCTGACAAGGCATGTAAAGATAGCTTTATAGTTGTGCACCACTTTGAATCTGGATGGAAGTACTTTGCCAATGATCGATTTCTTGTATTTGTGAGGATCATCAAAACACTAGAATATAACATTTTTCTCCTTTTTGATGAAGACACATAAATATTTCTCATGCCCAAGAGCACATCATAACCTTACTCTGAATTACGACTTGCCATTGGAATATTCGGAGATTGATATAAAGCTTAATTTCTATTACAACTGTACCGTTTCCCTTCTAGATTATACTACCCGGTTAGATTGCTTATCATCAGGTGGAAACAGTTCATATTATTATATTAGGGGTAATGAGCTGGAATATTTGAAGTGGTATGGAATTTGTGAGAAGAAAGCGGTGGTGTCGGTGATGGATGGTGGGTTGATTAGAGGAGTTGGTGCGGTGATTGGTGAGAGATTCGTACTAGACTGGCAGATCGCAAAGGGGTGCGGAAAGTGTGAGGCATCAGAAGGGCGTTGCGTTTATGACAATTCAACACACGAGTCGTTGTTATTCTGCAATGATGGCACCGTAAAATTTGATTACTGCAACCATGGTAACTTCTTCTTTTTCGGCAAGTACAAAGTAACTTTTTCAAGAGTTTAACTTACTAATTTAACTTTTTATACTGTCAGTAAATTTAGTTTATCATAATATCAGCAAACAATTTGATATTCTTTTCATCCTATTGGAGGACAAGAGTCAAGTCAAAGATAATGTAACTGTAAGAAGTCGTCTCATTCATCAATTTTCAAACTCAACTTGTCTTGTTTTGGCAAATTTGTCAAACTCTCTATTAGTTTGAAACATTGGTCAAATACCTAGGCAGATTTTTAAACTTATCCCTAAATTTCATTTTAGCGCTCTAACTTAATTTTGTTCCATTTTAATCCTTCAACTTTAACTTTCATGTTCCATTTAGATACTTCTTTTCAAAGAATCAACAAAGTGGGATGTGTATACTTCATACGTCATGACATGACACAAAAGCCAATAAAAACACATACACAACTCCTTTAACTTGCCCTAATTTTTTTATTTTGACCCTCTATCTCAGCCTTGTTACATTTTAACCCTTCAACTTTATTTTTCTATATACCATTTAAACACAAAATACTAATTTTATGATTTCTTTATTTTTATTTATGTTCTTCATTTCCACTTTTTTATTTTAAAAATTGACATCGTAACCTTTTTAAAAAATAAAATAAATAAATAACGGATGAACATCAATTTTTTAAAAATATATATATTTTTTTAGAGTTTCTCTACATTTTTGTGTGAAAAAACAACCGAAGAAAGTGTTTCGGTTTTCTTTCTTAAGCAATTAATTAAATTAAATAATACCACATATGTTTTTTTCATATCGAGTCTATCTGATCTGGATTTAACTCAAATACTAGCTTTCTAATTTTTTATTCAACTAAATACGAGTAAAAATAAAACTCATGTTCATTGCCAATTAATAACACTACTAAAAAAATGCTAAAAATCGACAGACTTCGTTGAGTTGTCATTGATTGTTTTAAGAAATAAAATTGACGCACTTTCATCGATTGTTTTCAATAAAAAATACAGAGAAACTCTAAAAAAGAAATTGTTATTTTAAAAAAAAATCAATGAACATTCGTCAATTTTTAGGATAATTAACGGACAACTATTGATTTTTAAAATGCAAATTGCAGTTGAAGAGCATATATAAAAATAAAGAATCATAAAATCAGTATTTTTTGTTTAAGTGGTGCATAAAAAAATAGAGTTGAAGGATTGATTTTTTTTATTTGTTTTTTTCTCTTAGAGAAAGTGTGATGCACACACTCTACTACATCACTTAGAAGTGTCTAAATGGAACATGAAAATTGAAATTGAAGTGTTGAGTGAAGTTCCAAAATAAATATATAGGATCAAATTTAAGGGTCAAATATTTGATGAATTGTGTTCAAATATGATTCCAAACCTTAATTTCCTCTATACCAATATCTCTTGTCATGTTTCTCATACTCCCTTTGTCCTTTCTTCTTGTTTTAGACATCATATCTATGAACTTTCAAAGCCTATTCATGGTTGAGAAATCTGTTTATGTGTATATCATACCATTATATTGTGGCTTACCAACTTATAATGTCACATGCAACAAACACATATACAACCAAGATTCTAACATGGGATGGGAAATGTTATACAAAATTGCACTCGGGATAGCTCGAGGATTGGAATATTTGCATAGAGTGTGCAACTCCCGAATTTTGCATTTAGACATAAAACCTCACAACATTCTCCTGGATGAGGACTTTTGTCCTAAGATATCTGATTTCGATTTAGCAAAACTATATACTCGAAAAGAGAGCATAATGTCCACACTAGAAGCCCGAGGAACCATTGGTTACATACCTCCAGAGGTGTTTTGTAGAAACTTTGGAGGAGTATCACACAAATCTGATGGTTATAGCTACGGAATGATGGTTCTTGAAATGGTCGGAGGAAGAAAGAACTACAGTGCTGAAAAAAGCCATAATAGTGAAATATATTTTCCGTGTTGGACTTATCAACGAATTTTATTAGATGAAGAACTAAATATAAGAGATATGATGATGAATGAAGAGGAAGAGATTGCGAAGAAAATGATATTAGTTGGTTTGTGGTGCATCCAAACAGATCCCTTGCAAAGGCCAGCCATTGGTAAATGTAATTGAAATGTTAGAAGGTAGCTTAGAGGTCATGCAAATTCCACCAAAACCTTTCATATGTTCTCCTTCACGATCAGAAGGATCGACATTGGAGTGACCAACAAAGCCACTCTTATTTTCTACTTTGAGTTTGACGCTCGAGTCTACAGACTCAACAATTGTACAATTTGAAGAGTAAGTTTGTGGAAAATATTAATATTCATGACCAAAGATTAACAAAAGGCAAATATGAGCCATTTTGAATACAGTTTGGTCCTTTTCTCCAGAAAACTTGATTTGGTTCAGTAAATATACACTTTGGTTAAACATGTAGTGACTTAATAGAAAATACAAAAAAGACTAAAAAGTGTTCTTAGCTATTAGAAATGGTGTTAATATTTCCTCCTTTCATCTAGTATTAATTTAAACGTTTTCTTTAGATTATAAATGATCTTTCTATAATAGAAATCTGATGTGAAATTTAACTAAACAGGTGGTCAATTTTTATTGATCCACATAACTTTTCTATCAAATAAAAGTACCCAACCAACCCAACCCAATTTTATATACTACATATAATTTTACGTATTATTTTGTAGAATTTGAAAAAAGGTAACAATTAGAGTTGTCAAAAAAGGTCAGCCCAGTCTCACCCGATTCAAGCCTTACGGCCCAAGAAACTTGATGGGTTAGGGCGGGTGGATCCGTCATTTGGAAGGCCCTAAAAAGCTTCTTCCAGGCATGATTATTGATTGTGCAGTTGTATGAACAACTCTACAGAAAAATGGTGCCATGAGAGAAATAGTTATTGACGAGAGAAAGAAAATTTTGTGTTAAATCCAACTCACTGAGCTTGGATTGATCCTCTCTAATGGTGACTAACACAAAACAAAAGAAGAAGAACTGCTTCTGTATTTCATAAACTGAGAGAGAATCAAAACAATGAAACAATACAAGCTATCTATTAATACAAGCAAGGGAGAAAGTTCTAGAATAACTAACTACTGCTACAGCTGGCACTTAATAAAACAAAACGTCTAACTAACTCTAATTCTTAACTAAAATGTGAATAACTAAATCCAGCATATATGATTGTTGTTGTAGTCTCAATACCCCCTCAAGTTGAAGGTGATGCAATCACTGCCAACTTGGATAAAATAGTAGAGTGCTTAACTCCAGTGAGTGCTTTAGTGAGGATATCAGCCAACGGTTGAGTGGTACCAACATGCTGTAGAGTGATGAATCCTTTTTGAAGTTTAGTCTAGACAAAATGACAATCTATCTCGATGTGTTTGGTGCGTTCATGGAAAATAGGATTTCTTGCAATTAATGTGTAATGCAGATTGACAATCACAAAATACATGAAATGGACCAGTGGTGGGAACAGTTAGTTCAACAAACAGCCTTTGCAGCCATACCAACTCACCAACTACCTTTCTAAGCGACCTATATTCTTCCTCAGCTAAGACAAAGAGACAGTCTTCTCTTTCTTGGATTTCCAGCTCACAGGACTGTCACCAAGTAGAACCACATAGCCAGTAACAAACTTCCTAGAATCAGGGCAGGATGTCTAGTCTGAATCACAAAAGACTCTCACTGTGTAATAATCTGTATTGGACATGAAAATACCTAAGGTAGGATGTTGCTTCAGATATCTCAACATGTGAAAAATTGTCTTCATGTGAGGCTCTCTAGGTGCATGCATGAATTGACTTAAGTGTTGTACCCCATAGGCAATATCCAACTAGTGTTTGTGAGGAAGTTTAGCTTCCCTATAAGCTTTCTGTAATATGCAGGATCTGAAAGTAGGGGGCTTCTTCAGCTCATAGTTTGATCAATGGATCAAGAGGTGATGAGAAAGGTGTGAAATGACTGCAATTATATTTCTTGAGCAGATCTAAAGCAAAGTTTCTTTGAGAGATAAGGATGACATCCTCCTTATACAAGACCTCCAAGCCAAGAAAATAGTGCAACTTCCCCAAGTCTTTTATTTTAAAGGTCTCATGCAGGAAGGACTTCAAATAATTTATCTCTATGAGATCAGTACCAGTGAGCACATCATCTACATAAACTGCTACAAAAACAATGAAAGAACTCGATTTTTTTCTGAAATAAGGAGTAATCATTTCATGGACTGGGTGTAACCTCTAGAGTTGAGAGCATCGGTTAACTTTGCATACCATTGTCTGCTGGCTTGTCTAAGTCCATACAAAGACTTGTTCATTTTGCATACAAGCCTAGAGGAGCTAGTATCTAACCCTTGTGGTATATCCATGTAATCTTCCTCTGGTAAAGTCCCCATGAAGGAAGGCATTATTTTCGTCCAATTGGAAAATGTCCCAACGCTTCTTAGCTGCAGTGGCAAGCAAGGCTCTGATTGTTGTCATCTTTACAACCGGGGAAAATGGTATATCCATGTAAACTTCCAGGCATGATTATTGATTGTGCAGTAATATGACCAACTCTACAGAAAAATGGTGCCATGAGAAAAATAGTTATTGACGAGAGAAAGAAAAATGTGTGTTGTATACGGTAAGTATTATATACATAATTTTTTTTTAAAACTGTGAGATCTTAGATGGAGAGAAAGAGCGTGCAAGAAATCTCTGTATATTCTGTTTCGATTGATACTTATATTCTATTATATGGTATCGTTTAAATTCATAGTTAAATAATTATAAAAGATTCATTTTATGTCACGTTAGTTTTGATGTGATTGTATTGTTACTTTAATATTCTCTTCTCATTTTATCTTTATTTATTACTTACTAGCTTTTGGAAACGCGCTTTGCGCGTATAAACCGTATTAGTGAGTATATTATTTCTTAAAAAAATAAATACTATTAAAAAAATGTGATTTGAGTTCTTTATTATAAAATATGTCTAACTGAGGTTTCTTACGTTTCTTACTACTAATTGTGACACTCCAATTTCATGACCTCCAAGTGAATGCACCGAGATAATAATATAAGAAGTTAATTAAATAAACTATATTTATAAGTCAAAAAATAAGCTTGTAAAGCAAAAAGGAAAAGACTATATATATAAATTAAATTTCTCGATAGTGTTAAAAGTTCATTTTTGTTGGTAGAATAATGTTAGAAGATCAAAGGATTGCATGAGATTAATCCTCTGCAAATCGTGGTTGTAACATCTCGCAACTAGAAAGAATTAGAAGGAAGTTTAAAATCTGGAAATAGTTATTTTTGGGAAGAATTTAAAAATCTGGAAATTTGGTAAAGGTGTTAAAGTGAGTTTTTAGTAAACTTCAAACGATCATTAATCCTAGATCAGGATGAGTTAAGTGTACTTCCAGATATGGTTGGAAAGATCTTGAAATGATCTTTCCATCGCCGCAAAGTTTTAGTGATTTCGAGTTCGTATGAGAAAGTTATGCCCTTCGGAAGTTGGGCTGTTCAAATAAGGAAATGTCC
This sequence comes from Solanum chiquidenum, assembly GCA_029582725.1. Lineage (NCBI taxonomy): Eukaryota > Viridiplantae > Streptophyta > Magnoliopsida > Solanales > Solanaceae > Solanum > Solanum chiquidenum. The sequence goes on along the minus strand of JAJOOS010028636.1, from coordinate 5,702 downwards.
AATCCGGATTTTAAAGGGGTATTTTAGTACTTTCCTTGCCCTATTATTTTAATCCGTTTTTAAGAGTTTTATATGGGTCAAATCAGATTTTAGTCAGTTTTAGAAAAGTGAATTTCACGCTAGGGCTTGGAGAAAAGAGAAAGGAGAAGGGGAAGCAAGAACGTTCAAGATTCGTTCAAGATTAGCTTGTAGATTTCGTCGGGGGTGATCCGTACAAGGTATGCGAGATCACATAGCGTTGGGTTAGTTCACCCACGCGCCAAACATGTTTAATTCAACGATTTTCGTCCTAAAAGAGTTAGAAATTGATGTTCTTGAGTTGTGTTCTTGAATTGTTTTCATTCTTGAACTTACATGTGATTGATGGGTTTTCTTGAGACGTTTTAGCGATGTTAAGAGTTATTTCGAGTTAGATTCTAACGTGTTGGGTATCTGAATCTAAGAAAGCATTGAGAAAAAGAATCGATATAAAATGATTTAGGATCAAAAAACGAGTTGAAAAACTCGTCAGACGCACCTAGGGAGGGCCAAGCGTGTCGCGCCCCCATAGCGCCAGGAGGCTGGGGCGGCGCGCCTGCAGTGCACCTGAAATGAGCCCCAGTAAATTGGGGCCTGGCGCGGCGTACCAGGGATGCGCCCGGATTGGTGTTTTTCACCAGTTTTTCGTCGTTTAGCCTATTTAAGTTATTCTAAAGTTTTCTAACACTTTCCATTGATTCTAACTACTCTAAATAATTTCTAAACACCTAGAAATCATCTATAAACATGAATCATAACCTTGAATCCATAAATTCAAATTCAAGGAAAGTCAAGAGTCAAGTCTAAGAAGTTTTTAGAGTTTTTTCAAGAAGTCTTTTGCAAATGCTTTTAACCTTGTTTTAAGACTTAAAGTTCTAGTTGAGTAAAGAGTAAAGAGTACAGATTGAAGTTCAGTTCTTCAAAACTATATGGGGACTAAGTATTCCCAAAGAGATTTAAAATGTTTTCACATTTAAATAAGAACGGAAACAAGATTTCCAAAGAGCCTTCGGGCTAATTTTCAGAAAAGAGTAATAGCTTTCTAAATGAAGAAAGAAGGGAAACTGAGATTTCAAAGATAGCCTTTGAGCTAAGTTTTTGAGCACTAATCTCAAATCACAGAAGAAGTATGTTTTTAAAAAAAACATAAGAGCTAGTTTATTTTGGGAGTAGTATTGAGCACCGAATTGGGGGAGAGCACGAGTTCAAATAACTCACATCTCCATAAAACCATGTAGCCACCATGGGTAGAAAAGAGTCATACTTTTTAGATGAACCCGTTTTACAATAGACTAGAGGATCCACTTAGTAGGTCAGGTCCTATACCTCTGGTCGGGTATAGGATGTGCTGGTAGCGTGAGGTAGATCATTGTATCATAGCTCTTATGTGATGGTTGTCGGTTAGAGAAACTCCCACAGAAGTTATTGTATTTTTATATACATCAATTTATTGTATTTTTACATACATTTCAGAGTTATGTTGTATCCTTGTATATACACAGAGTTGACATCATGTTTTTAAACAGATTTTCTTTATATTGCACTTGCTTTAAACTGCTTTATATTGAAATGAGTTCAGTTAAGTATTCATGAGTTGAGAAGAGCCAAGGTAAGTGTTTCTTTCAGATTCTCTTTCAAGCCTATGTTGTTTTAGCTTTCCAATTCGCATACTTGTACATTCAATGTACTGTTGCCAGTTGACCTGCATCGTCTTATGATGCAGACACATGTAACTAGGATCGGCATTCCAGAATACCGTTGATCTAGTAAGCAGTTCAGAGTCAGTCGGTGAGCCTCCTTGCATTCCGGAGGATCTATTTTAATTGCTTTCTAGTTAGTTCATTAGGATGTTGTGGGGTTGTCCCAACATCCATCTCAGTTGTTTTAGAGGCTTCATAGACAGTCAGATGTTAGTCCTTTGAGTCTTTTCATTATCATTTCTTATTGTTAAGACTTGAGTTTGCCTTAATGGCCAGTTGAATGTACCTTTATGATATTCTAGTTTCTTCATAAATGTTTAGGTGATGAGTTAAGTCTTCCACTGAGTAAGTAAGACAGGCCAAGGGTTCGCTTGGGACCAACAATGGTCTTCGAGTGCCAGTCCCACCCAGGGTGTAGGCTCGGGGCGTGGCAATGGTGTAATATTAATGTTTCTTCAATTAAAAGCTTGAGAGAAGATTGTTTACCTTTTGTACCAAAAATGGTGTAAGATTTACTTTGAGTGAAAGGAAAACAAAATCTTTCTACTTTTTTACTTTGCCTTTTAAATCTCCTAATAATTATAAAGAATGTGTTCAAAATATTATTGTAATTTTTTATCCACAAGCACTTTAAACTTATTAGTTAATTATAAATATTTAAAACTAAGGTGTAAAAATTCTTATTATTGATATTTTGAAAATCAGGATATTTATGAACATAACTACTATTTTTATATAGAATTTAATTTTCTCTTCATACATAACTTATCCACCATTAATCTAATGTTATATGTTTCACCTTCTTCCTCTTTTTTTTTTTTAAAAAAGAGTAAACATTTTATCACATTCATTCTTAAAGATGAAAGTTATTGTAAATGTAAAATTATAAGTACAGAGAACAAAAAAAGAAAAAGAAAGATAGATATGAGCAAGACAATTAGGCTATGTTTTATTTTTTTATTTTTGTTTCTATAATGAAAACTGAACATTTGAGCATACAAAATAAAAATCTAAAATTAAAGCAAGTTGCTAACAACACAATAATTCAACTATATGAAGAGAGATTAAAAAAAAGTCTTATTATAATTCTAATTACTACAAATAAGTATAAAACTAACACACCAAGCTCCGATGCTTCAGTAGTTGAATTCTTGTCTATTCTCATGATTGTATAACGGGATCTCACAACTTTCACAACAAATTGTGACATTATTTCACCTGTTTAGAGCTCCTACACAAAAATGGTAGGAGTAATAAATAAAAGACTTTTTTGGAAAAGTTAAATTTATAGGACAAAAATTACGGAAACATGTAAAGTCACATGGAAAATTGAAAGGTCAAATACTATTAAAATAAATATACTGATTCTTTCCGTGTCTTTATAATAAATAACTAACAATTCAAATAATAATTAAAATATTATTATTTAATAATTTAGTAGTTAGATGTTATATTTAGCCTAGGGGTAAATAAAAGTGTTTCTTGGAAAAGTTAAATTTGTAAGACAAAAATTACGGAAACATGAAAAGTCACATTGAAAATTGAAAGGTCAAATACTATTAAAATAAATATAATGAGTCTTTCATTGTCTTTACAATAAATAACTAACAATTCAATTAATAATTAAAATATTATTATTTAATAATTTATTAATTAGATGTTTAATTTAGTCTAGCGGTAAAATGGTAATCTAACTTTTCATTTTTTGACTTTCCGACTTTAGTAATATATATGATTAATAATTATTCTTCATCTTTTATTCTATATTTTCGTGAAATTCTATCCACTATCCTACTTTTCTTATAAGTTTATCATTCAAATTAAGGATGTGAAATTATTAAACGACAGATCTAGAACGATAAAATATTTCTAAATACGGTATTCACTAATACAATAAAATATGATATAATATAATACAATACATTGTATTTATTAAATAATACAATATAATATAAAATAATACAATATATTATGAAACAATATGCAACAATCATCCAAACAAAGTGTAAAGGGGTCCAAATTTGCTAGGCTTTGGGATATAAATCCTATTTAGTCAAATGAAATTCAGTTTCATATGTCATATCGCTTTTGCAGATATTGAATTTTCATAACATGACTGAAGAAGTCGTCTCCATGCATGGCATCCTATTTACTAGTAATAGGAAAACTTGAAAGGGGAGAGGTAAAAATTTCAAAAGCTTTTTGAATAACTTGGTTGAATTAATGTTTTAATCTTTCCTGGTTGTGGTAAAAAATTATTATCTTTAAATATAATTTCTATAATAGGTGATGACAGAAGGGGTTACACATGTAACCCGTTCTCTCAATTCTCCCTCACTCAGTTCTCTTTTGTCTTTCTTTCTCTTGCTTTATACCAATACAAATTATATAAATACAGTATACAATCTGTATTTGTATAAAGTGAGAGAGAGATTTAATATACAAATACAAATATTTTAATTCGATTTAATTGTATACAAATTTAAATTTTATGCAGATATACAAACACAATCATTGATGTATACACATAGTAGTTACATATATACAATTATCTAACCGATATACATATAAAATTCATCTCTCTCCACTCTCTGCCCTCTCTCGCTCGCCACTCTAGCCTAACACAAAAAAACATATACATATACAAACACAATTTTCATAGACACGGACGACCATTTTACATAAATTGACGTGATTTATAAAGCACTGCGATTTATACAAATCAGATCCTCCATAGCAAACTATCGCGTATAGTAAAACTGTAGCTATAGAGCATTAATATAATTTTTATGTTTATTATTTCTAAAATTTACTCTAAAAAATATATCTAAATATATAGTTAATAGTATATATCTCAATAATATTCCACTTGAACTTTTAACCATCACAATTGTTATAATTATTGGCGAATTTCTCTAATTCTAGTTGATCTTTTATTTTAATTAGAACAGCTTAAATTGGAAAAGTAGTTCTTTTTCTTTTTCATTAAAAGTTGAGCTTAGTAGTATTGTCATCAATGGTTTTGACGTCAACTTCACAACTTCCGATATTTTACTTAAACCCTTTATAAAGTGAAAAGAGATCCAGAGACTTCACAAATACATTTTGTTCTTTTCTAAAATAAAAAAAAATATTCTCTTTATTTCATATATTGAATTTGTAAGGTAATATATATTTACTAAAAAAATATTTTAAGACACCATTTAAATTATACTTTTTACTATTATCTTTTGTAAAATTATAAATACAAATTTATATTTTAGAAAATATCAAACTTCATTTAAGGGAAAGGAAAAATATAGAGAAAAAAATTAAACATCCATCATGAACTTTGAACGATTCAATTATTTTGTATAATAAGAAAAATAGCCCTTCCGTTGTCATCCGTGATTCATCTTTTGATGATCTAAAGGAATATACCAGGTTAGTAATTAACTATAAACCACTTAATAAGTATTTAAAAAGGATTAGGTACCCTATCCCTAATAAAAGAGATTTACTTTCCAGATTATACGACGCCAATATATTTTCAAAATTTGATCTAAAATCAGGTTATTGGCAAATTCAGATTTTCAAAGAACATTCTTATAGAACTGCTTTTAATGTTCTGTTTGGTCAATATGAATGGAATCTAGATGGTCTGACTGATAGACAATTAACGATTCTAGTACATAGAATGCTCATGTACGCCACGATTTGCAAAAGTGTTAATAACACCGATAGAACCATTTGCAAAATGATTATTGCAGGTTTTACGGGTCAGCTAAGAGGATGGTGGGACAATTATATGACCACCGAAGCAAAAGCAACTGTCATTAATGCCAAGGCTGCTAATGAAGGAGTTGATAACCTTGGATTTACTTTGGTAAAAAACAGAGAAGATGTTGTTTATACTTTAGTTCTAACTATTCTCGAACATTTCAATGGTAGATTTATCAATCAATATGAAACTGTTCGTTCTTTACTAAATGGTCTACGATGTAG